>CM038681.1:588271606-588341734 GCA_021605205.1 Aegilops longissima | reverse complement strand
CCCTTGTGGCGAATCTGTACTGACAAACACACATTGTTGGGATCTAAAGGCAAGCTTATGAGTGTTGTGCGATGCATAAGTTTGGCCAACATGCACACCCAAACGTGCGAAGAGAAGTGTAGTCGGTATTTTGAAATAACTTTTCCATAGGACTTATGTTGCCAATGACACAATTAGGGAGACGATTGATGAGATAACAAGCCGACAAATATGCCTCATCCCAAAACCGTAAAGGCATGGAGGCATGTGATAATAAGGACAGACCCATGTCAACGAAGTGACGATGTTTCCTCTCGGCAGAACCATTCTGTTGGTGTGTGTGTGGGCAAGAAATGTGATGTGTGATGCCAAGTTGGCGAAAGAAAGTATTTCTAAGCTTTTCATACTCACCCCCCAGTCGGATTGAACACATATGACTTTGCGAGACAGGAGGCGTTCAACATGAGCAAGGAAATGACGAAGACATCAAACACATCACATTTTCTCTTGAGAAGATAGATCCACACAAATTTGCTATAATCATCAATAAATGAAACATAATCTTGGAATCCACAGACGAGGTCTTGGCGGGTCCCCACACATCCGAAAAAATAAGTTCCAATGGAAAATAGGAAACACTCGAAGATCTAGGAAATGGTAGCTAGTGTGCTTTGCCTTGTTGACATGCATTGCACACATGGGTCATAGACCGACTAGGCAGCGAGTAATTTATTGGAGGCCAAAATGTGCTGAATGACTTGTGTGGAGGGATGGCCGAGCCTAGCATGCCGATCCATAGCGAGAGCGAACCGAAGATAGGAGACACGGAAGGGGATGGCGAATGGGATAAAGCCCATTTCACATCGCCTTGAAGAAGAACCATCTTGGTGATCAAATCCTTCATAATAAAATGAGTAGGATAATATTTTAGATAACCATGATTATCAATGGCAAGGCGGTTAACGAGAGAAGATTCTTGTCGGCATCAGGAACATGGAGAATGTTGCGAAGCTTAAGATTTGCGGAGGAGTAGGGAGGATGAGCTATGTACAAACCTGAGCCGTCGGCAGTGTGGATCACGGTCCCTCCCGGGTACTTCTCCCTCATAGTGAGGCGATCCGGATCGAAGGTGATGTGATCGGATGCCCGTGTGTCGATGAACCAGGTTGGGTCACCGAGGATGGAGGTGTCGGTGTCAAAACGGCGGATCTCGGGTAGGGGTCCCGAGCTGTGCGTCTAGGCGGATGGTAACAGAGGAGGCGAGGACACGATGTTTTACCAGGTTGGGCCCTCTTGATGGAGGTAAAACCCTCGTCCTGCTAGATTAATATTGATGATGTGTGTTACAAGAGTGGATCTACCACGAGATCAAAGAGGCTAAACCCTAGAAGCTAGCCTATGGTATGATTGTTGTTAAGTCCTATGGACTAAAACCCTCGGTTTATATAGACACGAGGATAGGGTTAGGGTTACCTGAGTCGGTTACAAAGGTAGGAGATCTACATATCCGTATCGTAAGCTTGCCTTCCACGCCAAGGAAAGTCCCATCCGGACACGGGACGAAGTCTTCAATCTTGTATCTTCATAGTCTTGGAGTCCGGCCGATGATGATAGTTGACTATCCGGACACCCCCTAATCCGGAACTCCCTCAGTAGCCCCTGAACCAGGCTTCAATGACGATGAGTCCGGCACGCATGTTGTCTTCGGCATTGCAAAAGCGGGTTCTTCTTCAAATAATTCATAGAAGATTGTGAACACCAGGATAGTGTCCGGCTCTGCAAAATAAATTCCACATACCACCGTAGAGAGAATAATATTACACAAGATCAATCTTTGGCGTATTTTGTGGCGTGGCGTCGCACCACTACCAAGCCTTTATTCAAATTGTTTTCTTTGTTCCACCTCGGTAGCGTTTAGTGAAGCGGTTTCCTTGCACGTCTTGTCAAAGGCGGAGATCGTGTTCCCTTATTCGGGATTCCCATCAATACTGAGCGTGGGTAACCCGACCGTGCCATTGATTGTGGCGCTTGGGAGATAAGCGAGTTTTACCGGGCGGTGGGGACACGTGTTTTTGTCCGCCCATATAAGGGAATAAGGATCCACCCTTTCACCTCGCCTTCTTCCTCCTTTGCTCATCCATTCCCGTGCACTCGAGCTCTAGCGCCCAAGTCCGCTTTCCTCCTCAACCTTCTCCAACCATGTCGAGGCGGGAGGCGGATGGATGGCCTCCTCCGTCACGGAGGGCACATCACAAGACTGGGAGGCGGATACTTGTCCCGGCGATATTGCGCCTGAGCTGCCCGGCAGCAGGGCAGCTTATTCAACCCCAGTCCCCATGAGAGGTGGTATTTCTCCCCACTTCCTCCATGGACTAGGTTTTCCACTTCACCCATTTGTCCGGGGCTCATGTTCTACTACGGCACAGACTTCCCACGACTGGCCCAATTTCGTCTAGCGTCTCGGTGTTTATCGTTGTGTCGAGGCCTTCCTCTGCATCCAGCCCCCTTGACATGGCTCAAGACCTTCAATGTCAAGCGAAGGTTGTGAAGAACCGCATAAGCGGAGTCGGGCGCCATGGTAACAAGATGGCCAAAGTCCTATGGCTCGAGGTTCCTTTGTGGAGACAATAAAGGGGTGGTGTCGGGGTGGTTCTACATCACGAGCCACGCGACCCTGAATGGGTGGCGGCCCCAATTCAGATCTGGATTCCCCACGGCTCTCGTCATGGAAAGAGCGGGCCTGAAGTGGGGGATTGGACGAGCTATCCGGACTCCGAACAGCGTCCGGAACCTGGTGGACAAGAATCGCGAGCTCGTCGACATAATCCGGTGATGCTCATCCGCGGATTCTCCCATGCCAACAACGGGACTTCAATTTGTGGGAGTTTGATCCGGCCTGACACGAACCAGGCGGCTCTTGATACCACGTCTGAAGATGCAGGAAGGTCTGTTCAAAGGCGCAAAGCCCCGCATCCGCTAACAAAGATCGCGGATACAGCTACATGGCGTCAAGCCAGCAAGGTAAGTTATTTTACCCTTTACGGGACTCCTTTTCCATAGATTGACTCTCGTGGGATCTGAAAACTCCCTATTCTTGACGAAGTCTGGCTGAAGATGTCGGACAGATTAACTGTCCGGCTCCTTTACCGAAGACCAGCCGGACGCCCGATTAGCCAGGGCTGCTGGCTCCGGCACCCATGTGGTGCGGAGAAGAAAAACCAGAAGGAGGCCACGGGAACTCGAAGAGCACCCGGCGTCATGTCTGTCGGATTACGAAGCGAGAATCTTCTCCACGAAGGCGAGGAGGAACAAAGAAGAAGCTTCTCCCCGGTGAAGAGAGAGAAAGGAAGGCCGCCCCAAGCTGAGGGAGGCGGAGAATCAGAAGGAAGAACCCTTCCTCCGGACTTCTCCTGCAGTCGTCGGCGGCAGCGAGGGGATCGGTCTCTGAGGCCAAGCCCTGGCGAGATCGTAAGTGTCCGGATACCCGTGGCTTTTTATTATCGCATAGTGTTCTCTAATGTCGAGCAGTCGTGCAGCCCGCCCAAAGTCGAGTTAAATCGATTCATCGGCGGGTCCACAGGCTCGTCGGAAATGGAAGTGCCGCTTCGACCGCCTCCTCGCCTCATGCTGCGGACAACGCTTGGCGGGAGCTCAAAGGGGCTTAGTCACGAGGAGGTGGTGCAGGAGGTGCCACAAGGCAACCTCCGGACTCGGCGTGTGGGGCAAGACCCCGGGGCTCTAAGCCCGACCCTTCTTGGGCTTCATGCGGAACCTTCAGTGGTTCGGAGTCGATAGAGATCGCCATAGAAGGTAAGGCGCCAGTGTCCTTCATCCAACGGAGGCACGGATAGCTTCTTTGGCGCTCAGCAGCGCCTCCATCGAGGAAGGAGCACCGCCTTTGTTATGAGTGCGGTGATCCGGACAATTCTATCCGCCAAGGCGGGCTGACGAAGCTTTATGCCGATCTTCTATCAGGCTTTGAGTAAGAAATTTCAATATATGTAAAATGGTACGCATAGGCGGTAGCCCCGATGCTCGGTTCGGTGTTGGAAAGAAAAGCGGTGAGGATCTTTAGAAAAGATAAGCAGAGTCATAAACATATGTCAATATGGGATTGCAGGTGTCTTCTGACCTCCGTCGTCTTGTTGCTGAGTCAATACTTTGAAGGAAAACCTCGGCGGTCCGAGAGCAGGCTCGGCCATGCCAAGCAGCTCGAGGAAAAAGAAGGTGAGTAATACCTTATGAAAATTGTACCTTCTGAGAAAAGGATTTGGTTGCAAGAAAAATGACAAGGATAGCGTGGGTATTGTAGGGGCGCTAACAAGGTGGCGACCCTAAAGGAGGCGGTGGCCGTGGCGAGCATGTCTGACCCATGAGCACCAGCGAGAGAAGCAGGAGGCGCGGGTGGCGGAGGTGCAGCAAGAGCTCCGGGATCTCGTGAAAACATGAGAACTTGGGCGTGACTCGAAGACTCGAGTGCGAGGCTTGCAGCAACTCTTGAGAGTGCCAAAACCGCTAAGGCGAAGCCTACAAGGCCCTCGAGAAGATTGAGGCGGTGAAGAAAATAGCAGCGGGTAAGGCATTTTTCATGCGAGTAAGCATGTGAGTGTTAATTACATTGCTTACCGAATTCGGAGCTCTCGAGGCGTTCATGAGATCTTCCTCGATGTGTGTCGATGCTGCCGCATTCTACCGGGCGAGGAGGGAGCTCAGCGGAGAAGGTCTTCTGGTCTCGGTATCTTTGAGGCGGACATCAGTGCCCTTAGAGACCAGGTGGTCGAGCTCCACAAAGCGGCGAAAAAGGCCATGAAGGGCCTCATAGTTCGGCTGTGGCCTAAGGAGGCCATGCACAGGAGCTACTTGGCCTGGTGCGGCGGCTGGTGGATCGTGCCCGTGGGTTAAAGTTATCAAGCATTCCGCTTGTATTGAGGTGCCGTCGGGCCTTGCCAGCGCAAAGGTGCCTTTGGGGCAAGATGGATGCCGAGCTCGTGGCGGACCCGCCACGGAGGGCAAGGAGCATCATACGCCGAGATGTATTATAAGAGTGTCTTTGAAGGCGCGCGCACTATTGCGGGTGAGTGCTCCAAAGATGTAATATTTGAGTAGACTAGCATTTTGTTATCTGTCGCTGAAAACTTAGTTCATATCGCTAAGCAACGCTTGTTAATTTAAAATATTACCTTACATGCGGCTGTTTATCAAATCGAGAGATGGCAAGTCGTCGGCTTCAGCCCCCATGCCACAGTCTTTGGGGTGTTGGGATAAACTTGGCGCTCTTGTTCCCATTTTGGGTCCATCTGAGGCGCTCAACACAGCGAACAAGGCAACGGACTTATAATGCTTGAACACTCTCCTTAGCCATAGAATTCTATAATTTTAAATTTCAGCGAAGCCCCTAGTCTTGGAAGGCGAATTTGAGGCGCTATCACGCCTTGGCAGACGATATCCGGCTCCTCGCTCTAAGCGGCATAAGTCTTTAAGGACTCACGAAAACCTCTCAAACAGCGACGGTCTCTCGCCTCATCATGGCGGTCAGTTTAGCTTTCTCCAGGCGTTAACCCAGCCGAGGCTGAGGCGGAATCGCGATGGTTCTCCGGTGCTACCTTAGCCGATATAGCGGGCGTAAGGTACCAAAACAGGGGCGGGCAAACCAACTATTGACCCAAGACATGATTGAACCCGATGCATATAGTGCTATAAGTTACGGGTGCCGCACTTGTGAAAGTGTTGGACTCATCACACCATACTTGCGGAAACATAAGCCCTGGTGTATATTAGCCGTACCAAAGTGTACGGATGCAACATGTCGTGAATGAACATATGTATGAAAAAGAAATGCAATTATAAACAAAAAGGTGCTGCATTGTTTTATTCAATAAGTGCTGCTCTGAATGCGAGCGATACAAATAGTCACGATAAGCAAGGTATGAGGCTATTAAACATGTCCCCCTCCGGGGGTAGGCTGCAGATTGGTGTATGAAAATGCTGCGTAATGGAGACCACACTGTATATTTATTTGTAGCCTTTATCCTTCCACGGCTGTTGCATCGTGAGTTGGCGGTCTCTTTGCGGGACATAGCTTCGACAAGCGGAGTCCTGTGGGTAAAAGTAAAAGGTAAAAAGAAAAAGAAAAAGGAGCGACACACGTGAAAGCCCTGGTGTGGTTGAGCGCGATCTGGGTTTATCGTGGTCGTGCCCTCTCCCCATGCCCATGGTATCTTGAGCGTAATGGTGTCTGCGAAGGACCTGCTGACGTTCGCGGGGCTGGGGTTGGGGCCGCCTACTCTGGCGATGCTCTGAGCGTGCCAGTGGTCTTGTTGTAAGTTACTCCGGGCGCTTAGCTGTGTCCGGCAGCTTAGCGGCGGACTCGAGAAATGCCTTAGAGGCTGCATTGCACTACGCGAGAGCAGCTGTATGTTCCTCCGTGCGGAGAGAGCGTTCGGTGTTCCGTTGACCGTAATGACTCCTCGGCGGCTGGCATCTTGAGCTTGAGGTATGCATAGTGCGGCACGCGTTGAACTTTGCAAGCGCGATGCGTCCGAGCAAGGCATGATAGCGCTGCGGGCAGGACTATGTCGAAGATTAACTCCTCGCCGGAAGTTATCAGGGGATCGAAGACCACTTCGATGTAATTGAGCACTGTACAATTGGCTTCTACACCTGGTATGGCGCCTTTAAAGGTCGTTTTGGAAGGTATAATCCTTGAGGGTCTATGCCCATTTTGCGCCTTGTATCACAGTAAAGCAGGTTCAGGCTCTTTGCCGCCGAAATCCATCGGGACTACGGTTAGGTGAAATCCATCGGCGATTGGGTCTAAGACGGTCGGCGAATCCGCCGTGGCGGATCTTTGAGTGAAGTGGTCCCTTGGTCAAAAGTGATCGGGCGGGAGGACCATGGATTGAACCGGGGCAAGCTGGCTCCATCAGCGTAGACATGCACGAGTGCGCTTCCGCTCCCTTTTGGGTATGTGCGTTGCGTATATCATGTTCACCGTCCGCTTTTGTGGGGAAACCCTTACATCCTCTATTGTTGGCGGTTGGGTCTCGTCCTCGTCATCGCTATGCAGCCCCTTGTCATTGTTTTGACAATTAACACTGCTGTGAATACCCAACAGTCCCTCTTGGTGTGTGTGATTGTCAAAACGGCGGATCTCGGGTAGGGGTCCCGAAGCTGTGCGTCTAGGCGGATGGTAACAGGGAGACAAGGGACACGATGTTTTACCCAGGTTCGGGCCCTCTTGATGGAGGTAAAACCCTCGTCCTGCTCGATTGATATTGATATTGTGGATGTTTACAAGAGTAGATCTACCACGAGATCAAGGAGGCTAAACCCTAGAAGCTAGCCTATGGTATGATTGTAAGGGTTGTTGTTACGATAGTCCTACGGACTAGAGCCATCCGGTTTATATAGACACCGGAGAGGGCTAGGGTTACATAAGTCGGTTACAATGGTAGGAGATCTACATATCCGTATCGCCAAGCTTGCCTTCCACGCCAAGAAAGTCCCATCCGGACACGGGAGAAGTCTTCAATCTTGTATCTTCATAGTCTTGGAGTCGGTCGATGATGATAGTCCGGCCAATGATAGTTGGTGATGATGGTAGTCCGGCTATCCGGACACCCCTAATCAGGACTCCTCGGTGGCCCCGAACTAGGCTTCAATGGCGATAAGTCCGTGGCGTATGTTACTTGGCATTGCAAGGCGGGTTCCTCCTCCGAATGATAGAAGATTGTGAACACCGGGATAGTGTCCGGCTCTGCAAAATAAATTCCACATTCCATAGTAGAGAATAATAATATATACACAAGTTCAATCTGCTGATGTTTTTGTGGCATGACGTCACACCACTACCAAGCCATTACTTGAATTGTTTTTACTTTACCACCTTAAGCGCATTTAGCGAGGCGGTTTCCTTAACGCGTCTTTATCGAGCGAGATCGTGTTTCCCCTTAATCAGGATTCTCATCAATACGGACGTGGGTGACCCAACCGCGCCCGTTCGCCCGCCCCCTCTATCGGCGAGCCCCAAGCGGTCACGGAGGCGGCTCTTGGTATTCTCCCTCTTTATAGCGGGACCAAGGCTCGTTTCTTTTTCTTCAATCCTTCATGAATCCTCTCCCGCTCAAGTTCCAGCACCTAGAGCTCCAGTTAAGCTGTGGACTTCAGCGATGTCGGTTCCGACCTCGGGGCGGTGGATGCCCTCCTCCGTCACGGATAGCGGAGGGCGTGCTAAAATTGCGGGAGGCCAAGTACCTGTCTTCTGAGATTTCGCACATGTTGCTGCCCGAAGGCGAGCCATCCCACAGGCCGGCGAGTATGTCATTTAGTATCCCACCTCCGTCGGGGTTTAGGCTTCCCGATGGATCCTTTTGTGAGAGGGCTCATGTTTTATTATGGGTTGGAATTCCATGATTTGGCTCTGAGTCCATCCTCCATATTTCCGCATTTATTGTAAATGCGAAGCCTTCCTCCATGTCACCCCTCACTTGACTGTGGTGAAGACCTTTAATATGCGCCGAAGATGATCGGGCGTCAGCGGAGTGTGGCGGGTGACCATAAGTAAGAGGCCGATGCCCGTGGTGGCTCCTTCAAGAGGAGCTCGGCTGTGGCAGCAAGAGTAGTTCTATATTACCGTTCGAGGGGCCATGAGACAAAAGCCGCCGCCCTTATTCCGCCGGGACCTCCACGGCGGTTGATGTCGTGGGTCAACCAAGGAGCTCAGCTGGGGCCGTCAAAGGGCGTGCCCCTCTGCAGGGCAGTTGAGATCTCCAAGCGAGGGAGATCGATATGTGTGGTGGTGATCGAGTTATCTTGATTAAGCGTCTCTTGCCCTGCAAATGTCGCCCTCTCCGGCTATGGGAGTTCAATCCGGAGGCTCCACGGATTATTCAACACTTCATGGGTTTGACACCCGGAGATGTACAAATTATTCTTGGATCACAAGAGTGCGTCCGGAATTGACGAGATCTTTGGACTAAGCTGCAATCGCCGGATACTCAAGTAAGTAGTTCGAGTCCGGACATACCGTTTGTTTGCCTTTCGATGATTAGCCTTATGACCAATTTCCTTCTACAGGAGTGGATAGCGGAAGCAAAATTGATCGGTGTCAGCCCCCTCCGAGACCGCGCGGATCCGTGCTGGTCCGGATGCTTGAGTTGCGCCTTGAGAGGAAGACAAAGGGAAAACAAGGAAGCTACTGCCTCGCCTAAGGAGGCTCTTGAAAGAGGGGATCGAGAATCCCTCCCCAAGGGAGAAGAGGACTGCCTCAGGGACCCGGGGCAAAGCCCCTAAGCGGGGAAGAAATCTTCGCCGGAGGTCCTGCGTCAGGGGAGGCCCGGACGCACAATCTCCATAATGAGTCAGCCCTCCAGCGAGCCGTAAGTAAAAGAAAGGAGTTTTATAATAAGGGACATCCCTATTTGTGCTTACGAGGATAACTAAAGTTTTTACCTTGTAGTTCGGATCTCCGTCCTTTGCAGATGAGCTCGTCTTGAGGGACCTTCGTCCGGAGATGATAGAAACAAGACACCTCCGTCCGGGCGCCGTCGGATAGGGCGGACGAGCCTGAAGTGTAAATCACGGAGGAGCCCGGGTTTGGCAAAGCGGATAGTTCGGCGCCAAGCGGTGTCTGCGGTGAAGGATCGCTTGAGAAGGCGTCTATCTCGGAAGATCGTACGCATTGATGAGCATGGTGATTGAAAGGATTTACGTCCGCCCGGCGCGTTGCATGATCCGTCGGGAGTTCTTGGCGGGGTTTGAGGTGCGTAAAAATGACACACCTTTTAACAGGTTTGCATATAGAATCGCCTGTATAGATAGTAGCCCTGAGACTCGGTAGGTTGTCGAAATCGACGGTGCCAAGGATCAAAATCACAGGTTTAAATTCCGTCGTGCCAATGCGGTGGCGGGTCGTCCGAGGCCAGCCGGACTGATGGAGTTCTGAACTAAGCGGCAACTCGATCTGCGGATGTGGACATCACGCTGGTCAGCAAGCGACTTGATGAGTCGCCAAGGTAGAAAGTGTTCTCTGCGGTCACTTGGTAAGGCAGCGAAGCCATCTCCTTACAACATGTGCATGAAATGCAGATAGTGTCGCTGCCGTGGAGAGCCTTGGGCGAACTTGTTCAAGCCAAGGAGCAGGCGGAAGGAGTAATCTGGCGGCCTCGAGGCGGCGAAAGGTCGCTGCTTGCGGAGCGAGGAAGAGATAGCCGAAATGGCCGTGAAGTTAAAAGATGCCACCGACCGCAATGAGGCTCTTGGAAAGGCGCCTAAGCGGGGCAAGAAGACCTGCGGAAGGCCACCGCCGAAGCCAAGAATGCCCGCTCTGTCACGGGCTATGAAGGAAGAGTTGCGCCGGGCGGAGATATTGTAGCCGGCAAGCCTTTTACGCTGCGCGAAGGTTCTGGATCAAAATATGCTCGGCTGGGCCAGCTGTGGGGTTCAGAGGACCCTTATATGGACTTAGCGGCGAGTGCGGCGGATCCGTTATGCATTTTCGAAGCCGGAAGGATCACAAGATGGAAGAGCTGTTTTGGTCTCAATTCCATAGTCCGGGCGTTCACTTCCGCTGGTGACCGTTTGGCGAGTGGGCTGAGCTAAATAGGTTGTCGGGCTTGCTATAGCGGATATAGTGACCCATATCCGGCGGATAGGCCCCACCAAAGAGTTACTTTGGTTTATTGCAGCAATTTCTTGGGGCGGTGCCGCATATCAAAGCGATAAGCGGTCGGCCTGTATTGAGGTCTTGCGGATGGCGCTTCGCCGTGTGAAGACACATTGGGCAGAGATGGATGCCACCGCTGTTGCGACCCGGGTTCGGATGATAACGGTTACCCGCGAGCACTATTTTGGCGAAGTGCTGCGTGGTGCTCGTGTAATAGAGTCGCGATGCTCAAAAAATGTTGCGTTGAATGAATGTTTATATGATGTAAAATGATATTTATGATGTAGCGCCTTTTATACTTGTGCGTTCAAGTAATAGAATATCTCCTATGCGGCCGTTCATGTATCGTGTGTATAACTTTGAAAGATGGCGATCGTCGGCTTCAGCCCCCACGCACAAAGGTGCGGGGTGTTCATAAAAAATAGCGTTCTCACACTTAATCCGGCGTCTCGGTCCTGTAAAGGAGGTGGTAGCGTAGCAAGCGAGGCAACCGGACTATAATGCTTTATCACTTTCACTTAGCCATGGAGTTCGAGGGTGGGGCTCGACATAGCCCACAGGGGCACCGCGTTCTCGAATTTGGGCGTATGTGCTGGCGAAGCGGCCCTTCATCAGCGGAGGAATCCTAAACATTCCCATAGTTGATCGAGTGGTTGACCAGTCTCGTTGTATCATGCGATCAGTTTCGGCTTTCTCTCTTTGAGGTGCTTTCGCCCGGCCCAGGCGGAGGCTGTCGCGATAGTTCTCCTGGAGCCGCGTTAGCCGATGATCACGGGCGTAAGGCAGCAAAACACGAGGCGGGCAAACCCAACATTTGACCAAAGACATGATTGAGCTGATGCATATAAGACCTAACTCGAGGCGCGAACACTCCGAAGGTGTTCGGTCTTTATAATAGCGGGCAAAACAAAGCCATAAGCCCCTTGTGTCCGAGTGCAGGCAGGTTCTTACAGTGGCGGCCGATGCCAAAGCGCCGATCTCCACTCTGGTTATAATGATAAACCGGGGATTGTAGCAACAAGAGCGAAGAAAGGTTTACGTAGGGTCTTAGTCGAAAAGAGTCCTTACAGCGGGTCCCTCTGCGTCTGCGCTGTGTCTCCGTTGTGCCGTATCTGGGCGGGTGTGCATGTTGTTCATCTGTAAAAAAGAGAGGAACTTGGTTGGAAAAGAAATCGTGCGAGAAAGTGCATAAAAAATTGAAATATAGATTAAGAAAGCTGAGCCTATGCTAGCTCATTATGGCTTATATGTGCAAACCCTTGTGAAGGGATGTGCGGCTAGGTAGCCCCTAGCTTATTTATTCCGGACTCATCCAGCTGTGTCCGGGGTCTCAGGCGACCTTATAATGAAATCATGTCGCGTGGACCGGGCATTTTAAGCGTAAGAGACGTGTAGTGTGGTATTGCATTGAAGCGGACGAAAGCCTCCTGTCCCAGTGATGCTTGATAGCTACTTTTAAATGGGGCGACATAGAAGGTTAGCTTTTCTCGTCGGAAGTTGTCAGGTGACCCTGAAACAACTTCTAGTAATAATAATGTGCACTGGCGTAAGGGCTGGCGCCACTCCTTTGAAGGAAGTGCGGCTATGCGAATTGTAGTAAGGTCTATCCCAACTTGCGGATTGTGTCCGGAAATAGCGAGTTCAAGTCCTTTGCCGCCGTCCATCAAAACCTGCGTTAATTGCAGTCCGTCTATTATGGGATCAATATCGAGGCGGTCTATCCTGCGTTAGGATACTACGGACTAATCCGGATGGTGAAAGTGATTGGTTTTGGCGTCAATCTCGGTCCTTTGGGGTGGATCGTGCGACACTTGTCTTAGCGAGTGCCGTGTTGGCTTCCGTACTATCACGTGAAGCGAGTTTACTGTTTTGACTTCTTGTGGGAAAGTCTTTTGACTTCGGTGCTCTGCTTGGTGGGGTTCGTCATCGTCCTCGCTTGCACATGAGCCTTGTGTCCGGCGTTGAGTCTGCGGACTGTTTGAAAACCAACAATTTGGTTGGTATGGTTTCTTTGGCCTTCCGAATTCTTGTGGATTTGACATATCCGATCTAAAATTTTGTTTAAATTTGATAGCTCGTCTCTGTTCTCCTTAAGAGGCCGTGTTGTATTGTTTGGCGCGAGCTTTTGAATCCGGCGTTGACCGCCGTGCCCTTTGGGCTTTTATTTATTCGGCGCTGGTCTTTCTGCGCCGTGGCTATCGTTCCATCTCGATCTCGGATGTAATCGGTCGCTGGTGCTGCATCTTGCTAGCGGCTGTCTTCTCTAGCATAAAAGCGCGTCATGAGGCTTATTAGCGGCCATTGTTCTTAGCTTCTCTTGGCGAGGTGTATCAGCGAGCCATTCGTCTCGGACGTTGTGTTTAAAAGCTGCTAGGGCTTCTGCGTCCGGAAGGTCGACTATTTGGTTCTTTTGGTAAGGAACCTGTTCCGAATTCTTGTGTGACTCTCCGGGCTGTTGGGTTATATGACTCAGATAAATGCGCATCCGGAGGCGGACATAAGTCCCTTGAAAATTTGCTCTAAGCGCGTCCTCAAGCTCTTCCCAACTTCCAGCAGTATTTTACGGGAGGCTTTTGAGCCAATGCCAAGCTGGCCCTTTGAGCTTGAGGGTAGGTATTTTATGGCGTGGAGATCATCTCCTCTAGCCATGTGTATGTGTAGTATGTAATCTTCTATCCAGACTCCGGGTCTGTTGTGCGTCGTATGCCTCTATGTTTATGGGTTTGAACCTGCTGAAATTCATGATCCAGCACCTCATCGATAAAACATAAGCGGGTGTCTTGGCGCCCATATTGGGTGTGCCGCTGTCTTGAACACACATCGTGGTGTGTTACTTCACAGGGTCCTCTTTTTGGCCCGTAGATGGACCTAGTTGGGCCGTCCGTTTTCCCGAGATTATAATTGACTTGTGTGCAGTCCGCTTGTCGCTTTGGGGACTGTCATCGGCGTCTATCCGCTTGATGGCCTCTTTATTTTTGGTGTGAAGGCTCTATGGCTTCCTCGTCAAATTCTAGCAACAACTTACGCCGGGTAGCTCTTAGTTTGGTGGCCATTGCCATATTTGTCTGCAGTCTTGAATACTTTGCTCCACTTCATTACGGCGTGTCTTACGCTGTTTTGAGCTTCCGTTTAGCCTTCTTCAAACTTCTTGCGATGGCGGCGAGTTTTTGTGTATGTTCTTATGCTCCGGTGTTGTGTGCGGACTGTTCATTGCTCCGTGAAGGGTTGATTATCGGGCTCGTCCTATTAAGTAAATCCGCTGGTTTGCCTCGATCTATCGCTGGAGTCGTTAGGAAGGCTGCTTTGATAAGCGGGACTTAGGGCGGCGTCTACGTCGCCGTTTGGTTCTTTATCGGCGAGATTATCCTCTGCCGCGTCCGTTGTTCCTCGTTATCGCTTCCCTTTGGGGTGTCCACCATGTATATGTCGTATGGCGAGGTGGTCTTCCGGTGTCTGTAGGCTTTGGTTCTTGTAATCTCCGTCATCGTCGTCCATACCGGCGATGTCTTGGTCGTAGTCAAATCGTCGGTTAAATCGTCGGCGGTGGCTCTGAAGTGGGTGGTGGGTGGGTCTGAATTTATTAAATCGTCCGCATCCCAACCATCCTGGTAAATAGTTCGGCGAGGGCTCTCGGATAGCGAAGATGCTTGATGAATTTATGATATCGCCCGAAGGCGAGTCTTTGAAAGATGTCCGCAGCGGTAAATTCCATGATCGGCGCTTGATCGGATTTGGTGGCAGGGCGCGAGGAGGTTGAGTCCGGCACCTCGGAGTCATGAGCTTTATGCGGGACAAGGTAAGTGTTGGCTCCATCGCCGTAGGGATTCGCGGCTCCGGCGGTGTCGACCATCCGTCCTCGATCCGAGCAATCGGCTCTGGACTATGGGTCGGAGCGGACTCGTGTCGACCTCAAGGTGCTGTCCGTGGCGAGTTAGGTCATGCCCATCGTGACAGTGGCACGCTTCGGTCGTGGCTCAGATCCATCGAAGATCAAGTCTCCGCGGATATCAGCCGTGAAGTTTAGGCTTCAAACTGACTGACGGCGAGGCGTAGCTTCGATCTGCTCGGATGGGCAGCGAGTGGGCCCTTGATCTGAAGCCGTCGAATACAAAGATCTGTCCGGGAGAAAGGTCTCACCGAGGATTGCGTCGTTATCGATTGAAGAGGCCATCACGCCTATCGGTGGCGACACGGAGGAACTCTCAATGAAAGCACCAATGTCGGTGTAAAACCGGCGGATCTCGGGTAGGGGTCCCGAGCGTGCGTCTAGGCGGATGGTAACAGGAGACAAGGGACACGATGTTTTACCGAGTTCGGGCCCTCTTGATGGAGGTAAAACCCTACGTCCTGCTCGATTGATATTGATATTGTGGATGTTTACAAGAGTAGATCTACCACGAGATCAAGGAGGCTAAACCCTAGAAGCTAGCCTATGGTATGATTGTAAGGGTTGTTGTTCTGATAGTCCTACGGACTAGAGCCATCCGGTTTATATGGACACTGGAGAGGGCTAGGGTTACATAGAGTCGGTTACAATGGTAGGAGATCTACATATCCGTATCACCAAGCTTGCCTTCCACGCCAAGGAAAGTCCCATCCGGACACGGGGAGAAGTCTTCAATCTTGTATCTTCATAGTCTTGGAGTCCGGTTGATGATGATAGTCCGGCCAATGATAGTTCGGCTGATGATGGTAGTCCGGCTATCCGGACACCCCCTAATCCAGGACTCCCTCAGTGTGGTTAGTTGGCTTTTCGGGGGTGCCGTGTATCTGGCACAAGCGGTCGAGTATTCGGTCCAAATTGGACGGACCCGGAGTAGTTCGTTTGAATGGCTTTTTCCTTGGCCGGGTTTCTGACCTTTGAATCGGCATTGGTGATGTATCCTCAATATTATCGCCGTTAATGCGGCGTTTGTTTTTATTCTGTGCGGCCAGCCTTTTGGTCCTTGAAGTCCGGACTGCGGAGTTTTCTTTGAGATTGTTGTTGCGTGCTAGCCAGCTGTCCTCACCAGCGAAGCGGGTCATGAGTGATGTGAGGGCTGCCATGGATTTCGGCTTTTCTTGTCCTAGGTGCCGGGCAAGCCACTCGTCGCGAGATGTTATGCTTGAAGGCCGCGAGGGCCTCCGCATCCGGACGGTCGGCGATTTGGTTTTCTTGGTTAAGAACCGTGTCGAGAATTATCGGCGATTAAATCAGCTGCTGAATTATGTGGCTTAGGTCATCAGCGTCGGTGGTGCACATAAGTGCCTGGAACTTATCAAGGAATGCGGCTTCGAGTCCTCCAGCTCCCAATTGACTCTCTTGGCAAGCTGTTGAGCCAATGCGGGCTGGTCCTTTAAGCTTGAGGGGAGGTATTTGATGGCGTGAAGATCGTCACGCGGGCCATGTGGATGTGGAGGAGATAGTCTTGATCCAAACCGCGGGGTCTGTTGTGCCATCATAGGATTCAATATTGACGGGTTTAAACCCTTGAGATTTGATGATCCATTACTTAAATGCATGAAGCATAGTGGGTGTCTGGCGCCTCTGTCTTTGGCGATATCACGATGGAGCTCAAAAGAGCATGGTCATTTTGTTCGGCCCGGCGGACTTACTATGTCCGCGCGACGGTTGTAAATCACGCACCGTGGGCATACGCAATCCATAGATCGATCTTGATTGTCTTGCCTTGTCCTCAATATATCTCATGGTCGGGCGTTCCCCTTTGGCCGTGTGCTTTTTGGCGATGTCGAGTGCGGTTCTAGTGAAGGGCCTAGAGGCCTCTCTGTCGCAGCCAGGGGTGGTCGGTCAGCCGTATTGTCTCTGATGATGCGGGTTCGTAAGCCTCCTCCTCTAATCGGGGAGCAGCTTGCGTTGAGGTAGCTTTGGAGGCGTTCGAGCTCATGCTCTTGACGCGAGGACTTGGTCCATCTGTCGGCTAGCAGATCTGGTCGCTCTAAGCTGTTGCTGCTTTTTCTTTAGGCTGTTCGCCGTGGCCATAAGCCTGCGTCTAAAGCGCTCTTGTTCGGACGGGATTCTCGAGGCACAGCGAATTCATTATCGTCGAGCTTGCCGTCTTGAAGGAGGCATATAATCCTCTACCTCTTCTTACGCGCTCTCTCTTGAGGATGGCGTCTTCATCCTCTGCGCTGGATCTTCTTTGGAGTGGATTGTCTTGGCGTTGTCCGGTGTATTATTATCTCGGTGCGGAATCTTCATTCTTCTTGTGGCAGGATTTAAATGGCGCTTGTTGGCGCCGACGCTTGGGCTGCTTCTTGGAGGGTCATCCTCCGTTGTTCCATCGTCGTTCCCATCTTTTGGGATGTCCACCATGTATATGTCGTATGACGAGGTGGCCTTCGATTGCCTGTAGGCGCTGGGTCTTGGTCGTCTCGGCATCGCCGTCCCTACCGTCGATGTCTTGGTCGTAGTCTAGCATGTCGGTTAGGTCGTCGACGGTGGCTACCAAGTGGGTGGTGGGTGGGCGTTGAATTTCTTCGTCGACCGTATCCCAACCTTCTGACCGTAGTCGGCCAGGGCTCTCCGGATAAAGAAAGACTTTAGTGAATTCAGGATGTCGCCAAAAGCGAGTCTGAAAGATGTCATGACCGTGAACTCCATAAGGCGCCCAATCGGATTCGATCGGCAAGGGCGCGGAGGTTGAGTCGGATAGGAGTCCGGCGCCACAGGTCGGAGTCTTCGCAAGGACAGGGATGGAGTTGGCTCGATCGCCGTAGAGATTGTAGCCCCAGGCGGTGTCAACCACTCGTCCTCGGTCGGGAATCCGGCTCGGATTAAGGGTCGGGCGGATCTTGGTGCGGCCTCGAGGGCCTTTGTTCGGCTGCGAGCTAGATCATGCCCGTCGAGACGGTCTTGCGGCCGCTGGGCTGCGGCTCGAATCCGTCGAAGATCAAGTCTCTGCGGATATAGGCCGTATAGTTTAAACTTCAAATCTGACCTAATGGCGGGCGTAGCTTCGATCTGCTCCGGATGGCCAAGCGAATTATGTTGCATGATGCAAAGCCGCCCGAACACAAAAGATCATCGGGGAGAAAAGTCTCACCTTGGACCGCGTCGTTATTGATGATCGGAGGAGCCATCGGGCCTATCGGTGGCGACACGGAGGAACTCTCAATGAAAGCACCAATGTCGGTGTCAAAACGGCGGATCTCGGGTAGGGGTCCGAAGGCGTGCGTCTAGGCGGATGGTAACAAGAGGCGAGGGACACGATGTTTTACCCAGGTTTGGGCCCTCTTGATGGAGGTAAAACCCTACATCCTGCTAGATTAATATTGATGATGTGTGTTACAAGAGTGGATCTACCACGAGATCAAAGAGTCTAAACCCTAGAAGCTAGCCTATGGTATGATTGTTGTTCGTCCTACGGACTAAAACCCTCCGATTTATATAGACACCGGATAGGGTTAGGGTTACACAGAGTCGGTTACAAAGGTAGGAGATCTACATATCCGTATCGCCAAGCTTGCCTTCCACGCCAAGGAAAGTCCCATCCGGACACGGGATGAAGTCTTCAATCTTGTATCTTCATAGTCTTGGAGTCCGGCCGATGATGATAGTTCGGCTATCCGGACACCCCCTAATCCGGAACTCCCTCAGAGGGCGGAGAAGCAGCGGCCAAACCAACCATCTTGGAGTGTTGGGGTTGAAAGGCGTGGTTGTAGCGCTGGTTGCACTCCCAAGCATAGTGTCCAGGGCCACGGCAAAGCTGGCATTGGATGCGGGTTCACCACCCCCGTAGTCACCACGGTCACCACCACCACGGTTGCCGCCGTAGTCGCCCTGTGGACGATTGCCGCCGCGATCACCGCGGTTGCCACCACGGTTGTTGTTGTTGTAGTCACCGTGATTGCCTTGATTGACGCGGCCCTTGCCGCGAGTGTTGTTGTTGTTGTTGCCAGTCTTGTCGCGGGCGACGTAGTTGACAGAAGAACCACCGGCGTGGAGATGAAGACGAGCAGCATGGTACTCGCGACGACGCTCAAAGGAGAGAGCGTGAGAGTAGAGCTCCCCAAGGGTCATCTCGTCAATCCGAGTCGTAACAGCGGTGATGAGGGGCTCATAGTCATTGTCGAGCCCGGTGATGACGGTGGTGATGATATCGTCGTCCCGCATGGGACGGCCAGCCGCCGCTAGCTGATCAGCGAAGGAACGGATCCTGGCAAAGTAGTCAACCATGGAGAGGTTACCCTTGCGGAAGTTGGCCATGTCAAGCTTGATCTGGACAGCGCTAGCACGACAATGAGTGAAATACATCTCCTCAAGATGCGCCAAGATGGCCCGAGAAGTATCAAAACGGATGACTGTAACGCCCTCGATGCGGCTATATCTCCCACGTGTCGAAGCACGACTTAGAGCATAACCGCATTGAAAGCAATGTCGCAAGTGAGGTAATCTTCACACAACCCATGTAATACATAAGGAAAGAGATACATAGTTGGCTTACGATCGCCACTTCACACAATACATAAATAAACATCCATCATTCAGATTACACTCAAGGTCCGACTACGGAACCAAAATAAAAGAAGATACCCCAAATGCTACACAGATCCCGATCGTCCCAACTGGCTCCACTACTAATCATCAGGAAAAGACACATAGTAACGACCACGTTCCTCGTCGAACTCCCACTTGAGCTCGGTTCGTCACCTGACCGCATCGTCGGCACTGCAACTGTTTTGGTAGAATCTGTGAGTCACGGGACTCGGCAATCTCACACCAGCGAGATCAAGACTATTTAAGCTTATAGGAAGGACAGAGTTGTGAGGTGGAGCTGCAGACAGCGACTAGCATATATGGTGGCTACATTCGCAAAGAGAGCGAGAAGAGAAGCAAGGCACGGTCGTGAAGCTAGTAGCGATCAAGAAGTGATCTGAACTACTTCGTCAAACATTACTCCAACACCGTGTTCACTTCCGGACTCCGCGAGAAGAGACCATCAGTTTACACCTTGTTGATGTGTATTTTAATTAAGGTCAACCGGGTTTTCTACAACGGACATTAACAAATTCCCATCTGCCTCATAACCGTGGGCACGGCTTTGAAAGATAATACCTGCAGGGTGTCCCAACAGCCCATTATAAGCTCTCACGGTCAACGAAGGATATTCCTTCTACCGAGAAGACCCGATCAGTCTCGGAATCCCGGACTACAAGACATTTCGACAACAATAAAACAAGACCAGCAAAGCCGCCCGATTGTGCCGACAAATCCCGATAGGAGCTGCACATATCTCGTTCTCAGGGCACATCCGGATGAACACTACGTACGGCAACCGAAGATGCCCCAAGTTGCCTCAGGGTGGCACCGCAAGTGGCTCTAGTTTGGACCAACGCTCAGAGGAGCATTGGCCCGGGGGGTTAAATAAAGATGACCCTCGGGCTTGCGAAAACCCGGGGGAAAAAGGCTTAGGTGGCAAATGGTAAAACCAATGTTGGGCCTTCTTTGGGAGTCTTATTCAAAGCGAACTGTCAAGGGGTCCCATAAATCACCCAACCGTGTAAGGAAGCGAAATCAAGGAACATAACACGGTATGGCGGAAACTAGGGTGGCAAGAGTGGAACAAAACACGGGCATAAGGCCGAGCCTTCCACCCTTTACCAAGTATATAGATGCATTAATTATAGCAGATATATTGTGATATCCCCAACAAGTAAACATGTTCCAACAAGGAACAACATCTCCATGTTCAACAAGGAACAAACTTTATCTTCACTGCAACTAGCAAAGCTATAAGAGGGCTGAGCAAAGCGGTAACATAGCCAAACAACGGTTTGCTAGGAAAGGATGGTTAGGGGCTTGACATGGCAATATGGGAGGCATGATAAGCAAGTGATAGGCATCGTAGCATAGGCATAGCAAAAAGCGAGCATCTAGCAAGCAAAGATAGAAGTGATTTCGAGGTATGGTCATCTTGCCTGCAAAGTTCTCAGAGTTGTCGAAAGCTTGATCCTCGTAAGCGTTCTCAACAGGTTCCTCGTTCACGTACTCGTCTCCCGGCTCTACCCAAAGCAAGAACACAAACAAAGGAACCACAATAAATCACGGTGCAATGCACAAGCAACATGATGCAAAACATGGCATGATATGCGAGATGTGATATGCAATGCGTATGCGTGCTCCGGAAGGAAAATGATGAACCAGGCATCAACTTGGCAAACCAAGTATGCCGCTGGAAAGATGAGATGATTTCGGTTGAAATCGATATAAAGATCACCGGAATCGGATGCACGGTTTGCAAATGACAAGCAAAACAAGAATGGCACAAATCTGCCATTAACAGCATGATGCCACTTAGCAAGCAACAAGAAATTAAGCTACTGCACCCAAATCAACAAAGCACATGGCAGTGATCTACTCAAGATGCTTGACAAAAGATGAACACTGAGCTATGGCTAAATCACAACATAGCAGGTCCAAACAAGCATGGCAAAAGTGCAAAACATAACAGTTGCACAGACTTAGTGAAATTCTGAACATGGCGAAACAGCATCGGTAGCAATGTTGAGCAAGCAAACAACATTCTACAGGAACTTATAATAGCAAAACATGGCATGGCATGAATCTACTCAAATCATAGAACAAAAGTCCCTTATTGACCATAAGCCAAAAGTATCAGAAAATACAATATCACCCATGTCAATATAGCAAGTTTAGTTAACAGATTCAGCAACAGGGCATGGCAAAAACAGATAACAAGTAGGCATGTTTAAGAGCTCGATGCACTCACTACAGAGCATCTCATGATAAACTAAGCATACATACATCAAGAAGACATGGCATAGAAGACATACATGGCAAGAACAACATCATATCATACGGATCAACTACAACAACCTTGGCAAAATTGAATAACATGTAAACAATCTGCCAGAAACATTTTATAGAAAAAGTAGAGCTCGATTGACTCAAGCTATGGCACTCCATAATTGCAAACAAGGGCATGGATGGATAGAGCATAACCATATGTTCAAAACATCCTTACTGAAGTATCTCAAAATATGCATGGATCTCTTGGTAGCATCAAGTTAACATGGCATAAAAATATCGACAAAAGCAGGGCTGAAATCAGCAACATCATGAAGCCTAGTTTGCATGCTTGTGCTAGTCACCACAGAGATCACAAAAATACACGGCATACACCCCTGGAAATATGGCATGGCATATTACAAAACACATGTAGGACTCAAATTCATAGGATGCACACATCAATCATGGCAAAAATGAAAAAAGTGCATGTTACATTTAGAAGCGAAACTAACATCACATAGCCCTCTTCTAACAGCATTTCGGGCATCAAGATGAGCTCAAATGAAAATGATGCAATGAGATGAAATGATCTACTCATCGAGGCGAACATTTTGACATATTACACGCATTAAACGGAGCAATATGCGAGAGTTATGGCATGATGAATATGCAACAAAATCTTGCCGAATAAAGACTTAGAGGAAATCGGGGAGGAGAAAGTCAATCCCTCGTTGATTGGATCTCAGATCCGGCTCGAGACGAGGTGGCCGGCCGGAGTTGGAGAGGGCGCCGGCGGAGGAGACCGATGGCGCGGCGGCCGGGGCCGATGGGCACCGGCAGCGCTTGGGCGGCAGCCAGACGCGTCCCTCGCCGTCCGGACGTGTCCGGCGCGGGGAGAGGAGCGGGGCTAGGGTTAGGGGCGGATTTGATCCGGGATTTCGGGGTAGGGGGTGTTTTTATAGGTAGAAGGAGTTAGGAAGCTCCAAATGGGGTGTAGTTTTCGCCCACACGATCGTGATCGAACGACGGAGAGCATGGAAGTGACTTAGATGGGTTTTGGGCTGTTTTGAAGGGGTGTTGGGCTGCAACTTAAAAGAGGCCTTTGCGAGAGTGCGGTTAACCGTTGGAGTACCAACGAGCTCAAATGACCGAAACTTGACGGTGGTCTACGGTGGTATACCAAGGCCACTTGACAAACCTCGGTCCATTCCGAGAAAGTTTAGTACCGCTCACGGAAAAAGCGTAAAAGGGGCGCCGGGGAACATAGGAGTGCGGATTGCAAAAGCGGACAACGGGAAAATGCTCGGAATCATAAGGCGAACATGTATGCAAATCGATGCACATGATGACATGATATGAAATGCATGACATGGACAAAAAGCAAAAGCGAAAGACAAGAACCCAACCACGGAGGAAAATCATATCACAATGCGAAAATGGCAAGAGTTGGAGTTACAAATATGGAAAGTTACATCCGGGTGTTACAACACTCCACCACTACAAGAGGATCTCGTCCGAGATCTAGGACTGAAAGAACTCCGGATATTGGAGCGGAGGTGATCCTCGCGCCCGGTGGCTTCTCGGTCGGAATGGTGTGACCACTTCACTTTCAGGAATTTGATTGACTTGTTGCGAGTCTTGCGCTCGGTTTCTTCAAGAATAGCAGCGGGTGCTCATGATAAGAGATCTTCTTGAAGGTCAATTTCTTGAAGTTGATAGTGCGCTCAGAGTCTTGAAGCACTTGCGAAGCTGTGACACATGAAACACATCGCACGTTCGCGAAGTTGGACGGAAGCTCAAGTTGATAGGCGAGATCGCCTCTTTTGCCAATGATCTTGAAAGGACCCACGTATCTAGGGCAAGCTTCCCTTTGATACCGAGCGGCGAGTGCCTTTCATTGGAGACGCGGAGGTAGACATGGTCTCCGATTTCAAAAGCCACATCACGGTGCTTGTCATCATAATAGCTCTTCCGGCGCGATTGCGCGGCTTTGAATTCTCACGAATGACTTTGCACATTTCTTGCTTCGTGATCAAGTCATTGCCAAGAAGTTGGCGTTCACTGTCTCGGACCAATTGAGAGAGTCGGCACTTTACGCCATAGAGAATGTCGAATGGGGCCTTGCCGAACTCGCTTGGAAGCTGTTGTTGTAGGAGAACTTCGGCATATGGAAGACAATCTTCCCACTTCATACGAAGGAAATGACACAAGCCCTGAGCATATCTTCAAGGATTTGATTGACTCGCTCGACTTGGCCACTTGTTTGAGGATGGAAAGTTGTGCTGAAACGAATGTTGGTCCCATGGCCTTCTGGAAAGAATCCCAAAACTTGGAGGTAAAGATGTTGCCACGGTCTGAAGAGATCAATTGTGGAATGCCGTGCAAGGAGACAATCCTGGATGTGTATAGCTCTGCCAACTGAGCTGCTGTGATAGATTCTTTGATAGGAAGAAAATGAGCCACTTTAGTAAGCTTGTCAATGACAACGAAGATAGCATCATTTCCACGCTTGGACTTTGGAAATCCAGTCACGAAGTCCATTTCGATATGATCAAACTTCCATTCGGAATAGCAAGAGGTTGGAGGAGACCAGCTGGTCGTTGGTGTTACCTTTCACTCTTCTGCGGACATCACACTCATTCACGAATTGAGCAATTTCTCGCTTCATTCGAGTCCACCAATATGACTGCTTGAGGTCATGGTACATCTTCGTACTTCGGGATGAATGGATAGAAGCGAATTGTGTGCCTCGTTCATAATGACTTTACGTAGATCACCCTTAGGAACCACAATCCGGTCCTCGAAGAAAAGAGTATCTTTGTCATCAATGTGGAAGCACTTGTACTTGAAATGCCCTTGTCGATACCACGCTTCACCCTTTTCACCATGGTATCCGGAGTTGAGCCTCACGAATTTGATCTTCCAAAGTAGGAGAGACTATGAGGTTGGCAAGAAAGCCTTGAGGAACAACTTGAAGATTCAGCTTGCGAAAGCTTCACAGAGATCCGGTTGGAAGGGCTTGAGGATTAAAGCTGTTGCGATAAGCCTTCTGCTCAAAGCATCTGCAATCACATTGGCCTTGCCAAGTATATTCAATACTTGGGTTGTACTCTTGAATCATTTCGACCCATCGAGTCTGCATGAGGTTGAGGTTGGGCTGAGTGAAGATATACTTGAGGCTCTTGTGATCGGTGAAAATGTCCACTTTCCTTCCCAACAAGAGATGTCTCCATGTTATCAATGCATGGACAACTGCCGCCAACTCAAGATCGTGAGTGGGGTAGTTCTTTTCGTTGAGCTTCATTGACGAGAGGTATAGGCCACAACTCTCTTCTCTTGCATTAACACAGCACGAGACCTTGAAGAGAAGCATCACGAGAAAACTTGAATGGCTTGGATTCATCGGGAGGAGTCAAGGCAGGGAGCTGTGACGAGTTTCTCTTTGAGAGTATTGAAAGCAACGTCACACTCGGGAGACCGGACATACTTCACATGCTTCGAAGGAGGTTGGAAAGAGGCTTTGCAATCTTAGAGAAGTTCTCAACGAATCTTGACAATAGCTTGCAAGACCAAGAAAAGCTGCGAAGCTGCTTGACGATACGAGGAGGTTCCCAATTCACAAGCTGCAGACGCCTTCTCGGGATTAACGGTGATGCCCTTGGCGGAGATGATATGACCAAGATAAAGCACTTCATCAAGCCAAAATTCACATTTGGAAAACTTAGCATAGAATTGATGCTCTCTGAGCTTGTCTAGCACCAATCGCAAATGTTTGGCATGATCCTTCTTATTCTTGGAGAAGACCAAAATATCATCAAGATAGACCAAGGCGAATTCATTGGTGTAGGGGTTGAAGATGAAGTTCATCATTCGAGAGAATGTTGGAGGAGCATTGACAAGGCGAAAGACATGACGGTATATTCATAAGAACCAAAGCTTGTTCGAATGTTGTCTTGGGAATATCTTATTCACGAATGTGAATCGATGATAACCCATCTGAAGGTCAAGCTTGGAGAACACTTTAGCACCTTTGAGTTGCTCGAAAAGCTCATTGATGTTGGGAAGTGGATACTTGTTCTTGATAGTCTTCTTATTCAATGGGCGATGTCGGCGCAAAGTCGGTCCGTGCCATCCTTCTTCGGACAAAAATAACACCACAACCCCAAGGAGATGAACTCGATGCGATCAGACCCAGACGCTCTTGTTCATCGAGCTGCTTCTTCAATTCCTTCAGCTCATTAGGTCCAAGCTTGTATGGGCGCTTGCAAAGCGGGTTCGATGCGGGCTCAAGATCGATAACGAATTCAAGCGGCGATGAGGAGGCATACCCGAAGCTCTTACGGAAAGACATCTTGGTACTCACAAGCGACTAGAATCGAGAGATAGCATCAATTCGCCCTTCTCATTGAGAGAAAACAATTGAATGGTTTCATCACGGCGGCATAGATGATCACATCATTAGAAGAGTGAGTCAATTGAATTTCCACAGCAGCACAATCAAGCTGAGCTTTGTCTTGATAAAGCCGATCCATCCGAGAATTACATCAATATCCGAGTCACCAAGAACAATTGGTTTAGCCAGAAATCTATAGTCGCCCATCTTGATAGAAACATCCGGACACAAATATTTAGATGTCATTTGCTTACCGGGGACACAATCTTCAACGGAATAGGAATCTTTTCCGTCACAAACTCATGCTTGGCAACAAAAGGTCTCGAAATGAAAAAGCGATGCACGGTATCAAATAAGACTTTTGCGGGAATATCATTAAGCGAGAGATTACCCATTATCACATCGATGAGATTCCTCCGCTTGAGCTGCATTCATCATATTCACCTTGGCATGCTTTGGATTATGCTTGACCTTTGCATTCTTGGAAGATTTCACAGGAGGAGGAGGCGGAAGGCGCCTTTGGTTGAAGCACTTGTTAGCATAGTGACCTTCTGCGACATTTGTTGCAAGTCACCTCGAGGCGGACGGTGGTAAGGAGCATTTGACCTTGGAGCTTGAGGATTAGACTTGCTCGATAGCACTGGGTTGGGTGGGTGGGAAGATCCACGACCACCGAGTTCTTCTGCTGATAAGGCTGGCGGAGACGGAGGAGGAGGAAGGTAGAACTTCTCTTTGCTTAGCTGCCACTTGAGAGGAAGAAGAAGAGTGGACTGCATCCTGATTCTCTTCTTAGAAGCCTCACATTTGAGCTGGGCAGCTTCTTGCTTGATGCCATGTTGTAGAATACATCATACTTTTACGGCTCAAAAAGCACAAGAGCTAATTGCAGATCTTCTCTCGAGACCACCTCTGAATTGATAGATCATACTCTTTTCATCGGGGACGTCTTGCTTAGCAAAGCGGCGAGTTTGGAACTGGATATTGTATTGATACAGACATGTTGCCTTGCTTGAGATTGCGGAACTCCTCACGCTTGCTCTCAACAACACTTTTGAATGTGGTGAGCTCTGAAGTCTCGCGGAACTCATCCCGTGTAATGACACGACCTCCTATGGAATCTTTGTATTCTGGAACCACTCGGCAGCTTGGTCCTTGAGTTGAAGCGAAGCAAACTTGACAAAATCCTCGGGTCGACATTGCTACATTCAAAATGTTTGCAGATGTCCACAAGCCAATCGTCGGCGTCTGTGGCCTCGACACAGAAACTGAAAGACTTCGGCTGATTAGCGAGGAATTGACTGAGGGTAGCAAAGTGCAGCTGGTTGTTGCATTGGCCTTGATTTCCTTGATTGCCTTGCCCTTGGGTACGCTCTTGCAAGAGTTGCAAAATCATCTGAGCATTGGCATTGGTGGCTGCCATGATAGCTTGCCATGCCTCCGGAGGCGGAGGTGGAGGTGGAGGGTTCGAATGACTCCCATCATCACGTTCCGGATTCAGGCGCGTTGGCGGAGCCATCCTGAAGAGGGTGACATCCATTAGCACTTTGATAGACAAATAGACAAGTTGGAACAACGGATAGAAATTGCAACATATAGTCTTCACAATAAACATTCGAACAAGGATGAACGAATGAATTCCAAAAGCTAACATCACACGTCCATTAAGGTGAGAAGCCACTTGATTAAGGGTTGATGAAAAAATAACAAGGTACGACTGGAACAAATAAGTGGTAAGGATTATCCAATCACAAACCAAATATCTGCGGGAAGAAATGCTAAGAGCTACTTGAATCCCACCTATAAACTCCCGAAACTTTCTAGTTATGCAATCTGGTGTTGGGGATACTGAGGGGACACAAAATATATCACCCAAACTAACAACACCTAGATCCAATTGTATCCATCCGTCAACACATAACCAAGAAACCTTGAAATCGTGTACCTCGACCTTGAAAAGCATCATTATCTGAGTCATGGCAATACTCGAGCTCGCCCGATCTTTGGGTTATCGGGGTTATCTCACCAACAACTGTACAAAAGAGATTTCGATGTCGGCAAAACTCAGTATTCGAACTGCCACGATAAAATTGTGGCGACAACACCTCGGAGCTCAACTCCTCGGGACCACGCCACAACCCCTAAATGTCGGGAGGCACCAAGAACAATGTTCTCGTCACAAAACCATCGAACGATTCCAAGATACCAGCGTGATCCTAAAAATTTTTTAGTGAAATTTGAGGAGAGGAGAGTCAAAACTTCTCGTCGGGAGACCTCACCGGAGCGACGAAGGGTGGGGAGTAAAAAGAATCCTACTCTCCGATATATATAATCCTAAGACTCAAAACATTTTTGTTCTAGACTCAACAACGCCATGACAAACAATCAGCGAGGGCTCCTAAGTCGGGAAGGCTCGATTACCAACATCACGCTTTTCGATGCGGCTATATCTTCCACGTGTCGAAGCACGACTTAGAGGCATAACCGCATTGAAAGCAATGTCGCAAGTGAGGTAATCTTCACACAACCCATGTAATACATAAGGAAAGAGATACATAGTTGGCTTACGATCGCCACTTCACACAATACATAAATAAACATCCATCATTCAGATTACACTCAAGGTCCGACTACGGAACCAAAATAAAAGAAGATACCCCAAATTCTACAGATCCCGATCGTCCCAAGCTGAGCTCCACTATTGATCATCGGGAAAAGACACATAGTAACGACCACGTTCCTCGTCGAACTCCCACTTGAGCTCGGTTCGTCACCTTGGCATCGTCGGCACTGCAACTGTTTTGGTAGAATCTGTGAGTCACGGGGACTCAGCAATCTCACACCAGCGAGATCAAGACTATTTAAGCTTATAGGAAGGACAGAGTTGTGAGGTGGAGCTGCAGCAAGCGACTAGCATATATGGTGGCTACATTCGCAAAGAGAGCGAGAAGAGAAGCAAGGCGCGGTCGTGAAGCTAGTAGCGATCAAGAAGTGATCTGAACTACTTCGTCAAACATTACTCCAACACCGTGTTCACTTCCGGACTCCCGAGAAGAGACCATCACAGTTACACCTTGATTGATGTGTATTTTAATTAAGGTCAACTTCGGGTTTTCTACAACCGGACATTAACAAATTCCCATCTGCCTCATAACCGTGGGCACGGCTTTGAAAGATAATACCTGCAGGGTGTCCCAACTTAGCCCATTATAAGCTCTCACGGTCAGCGAAGGATATTCCTTCTACGGGAAGACCCGATCGATCTCGGAATCCCGGACTACAAGACATTTCGACAGCAATAAAACAAGACCAGCAAAGCCGCCCGATTGTGCCGACAAATCCCGATAGGAGCTGCACATATCTCGTTCTCGAGGCACATCCGGATGAACACTACGTCGGCAACCGAAGATGCCCCAAGTTGCCTCGGTGGCACCGCAAGTGGCTCTAGTTTGGACCAACGCTCGGAGGAGCATTGGCGGGGGTTAAATAAAGATGACCCTCGGGCTCGAGAAAACCAGGGAAAAAAGGCTTAGGTGGCAAATGGTAAAACCAATGTTGGGCCTTCTTTGGAGGAGTCTTATTCAAAGCGAACTGTCAAGGGGTCCCATAAATCACCCAACCGTGTAAGGAGAGCGAAATCAAGGAACATAACACGGTATGGCGGAAACTAGGGTGGCAAGAGTGGAACAAAACACGGGCATAAGGCCGAGCCTTCCACCCTTTACCAAGTATATAGATGCATTAATTATAGCAGATATATTGTGATATCCCCAACAAGTAAACATGTTCCAACAAGGAACAACATCTCCATGTTCAACAAGGAACAAACTTTATCTTCACCGCAACTAGCAACGCTATAAGAGAAATTTGAGCAAAGCGGTAACATAGCCAAACAACGGTTTGCTAGGAAAGGATGGTTAGGGGCTTGACATGGCAATATGGGAGGCATGATAAGCAAGTGATAGGCATCGTAGCATAGGCATATCAAAAGAGCGAGCATCTAGCAAGCAAAGATAGAAGTGATTTGAGGTATGGTCATCTTGCACGCAAAGTTCTCGAGTTGTCGAAAGCTTGATCCTCGTAAGCGTTCTCAACAGGTTCCTCGTTCACGTACTCGTCTCCGGCTCTACCCAAAGCAAGAACACAAGCAAAGGAACCACAATAAATCACGGTGCAATGCACAAGCAACATGATGCAAAACATGGCATGATATGCGAGATGTGATATGCAATGCGTATCGTGCTCGGAAGGAAAATGATGAACCAGGCATCAACTTGGCAAACCAAGTATGCCTCTGGAAAGATGAGATGATTTCGGTTGAAATCGATATAAAGATCACCGGAATCGGATGCACGGTTTGCAAATGACAAGCAAAACAAGAATGGCACAAATCTGCCATTAACAGCATGATGCCACTTAGCAAGCAACAAGAAATTAAGCTACTGCACCCAAACATACCAACAAAGCACATGGCAGTGATCTACTCAAGATGCTTGACAAAAGATGAACACTGAGCTACGGCTAAATCACAACATAGCAGGTCCAAACAAGCATGGCAAAAGTGCAAAACATAACAGCTGCACAGACTTAGTGAAATTACTGAACATGGCAGAAACAGCATTAGGTAGCAATGTTCAGAGCAAGCAAACAGCATTCTACAGGAACTTATAATAGCAAAACATGGCATGGCATGAATCTACTCAAATCATAGAACAAAAGTCCCTTATTGACCATAAGCCAAAAAGTATCAGAAAATACAATATCACCCATGTCAATATAGCAAGTTTCGTTAACAGATTCAGCAACAGGGCATGGCAAAAAACAGATAACAAGTAGGCATGTTTAAGAGCTCGATGCACTCACGACAGAGCATCTCATGATAAACTAAGCATACATACATCAAGAAGACATGGCATAGAAGACATACATGGCAAGAACAACATCATATCATACACGGATCAACTACAACAACCTTGGCAAAATTGAATAACATGTAAACAATCTGCCAAGAAACATTTTATAGAAAAAGTAGAGCTCGATTGACTCAAGCTATGGCACTCCATAATTGCAAACAAGGGCATGGATGGATAGAGCATAACCATATGTTCAAAACATCCTTACTGAAGTATCTCAAAATATGCATGGATCTCTTGGTAGCATCAAGTTAACATGGCATAAAAATATCAGCAAAACAGGGGCTGAAATCAGCAACATCATGAAGCCTAGTTTGCATGCTTGTGCTAGTCACCACAGAGATCACAAAAATACACGGCATACACCCCTGGAAATATGGCATGGCATATTACAAAACACATGTAGGACTCAAATTCATAGGATGCACACATCAATCATGGCAAAAATGAAAAAAGTGCATGTTCTGTTTAGAAACAGAAACTAACATCACATAGCCCTCTTCTAACAGCATTTCGGGCATCAAGATGAGCTCAAATGAAAATGATGCAATGAGATGAAATGATCTACTCATCGAGGCGAACATTTTGACATATTACACGCACGAAACGGAGCAATATGCAGAGAGTTATGGCATGATGAATATGCAACAAAATACTGCCGAATAAAGACTTAGAGGGAAATCGGGGGGAGGAGAAAGTCAATCCCTCGTTGATTGGATCTCAGATCCGGCTCGAGACGAGGTGGCCGGCCGGAGTTGGAGAGGGCGCCGGCGGAGGAGACCGATAAATGGCGGCCGGGCCGATGGGCACCGGCGCTGGAACGCTGGCGGACGCGTCTCTCGCCGTCCGGACGTGTCCGGCTTGTGGAGAGGAGGCAGGGGCTAGGGTTAGGGCGGATTTGATCCGGGATTTCGGGTAGGGGTGTTTTATAGGTAGAAGGAGCTAGGAAGCTCCAAATGGGGTGTAGTTTTCGCCACACGATCGTGATCGAGCGACGGAGAGCATGGAAGTGACTTAGATAGGTTTTGGGCTGTTTTGAAGGGTGTTGGGCTGCAACTTAAAAGAGGCCTTTCGAGAGTGCGGTTAACCGTTGGAGTACCAAGCGAGCTCCAAATGACCGAAACTTGACCGGTGGTCTACGGTGGTATACCAAGGCCACTTGACAAACCTCGGTCCATTCGAGAAAGTTTAGTACCGCTCACGGAAAAAGCGTAAAAGGGGCGGGGAACATAGGAGTCGGATTGCAAAAGCGGACAACGGGAAAAATGCTGGAATCATGAGGCGAACATGTATGCAAATCGATGCACATGATGACATGATATGAAATGCATGACATGGACAAAAAGCAAAAACGAAAGACAAGAACCCAACCACGGAGGGAAAATCATATCACAATGTCGAAAATGGCAAGAGTTGGAGTTACAAATATGGAAAGTTACATCCGGGGTGTTACAATGACCTACTGAAGCACATCATCGGTAAGAGAAGCAAGCAGGTAGCTGAGGACGATCTGGTCCTGTCGGTACCAGACCGCATGGTCGGGGTTGAGCGCCCGTTCCCCCTTGTCATCGGGTGGAAGGAAGCGAGGAGGGGTGGGAGAAGTGCCATCGACATAGCCTGTGACGTTGGCAATGCGAAGAGGAGGTAGGATCTGGGCCTTCTAGAGGAGGTAGTTGGAGGTGGTGAGCTTGGCTGTGATAAGGCTAGCAGAAGGAGGAGGGACAGACGAGGTGGACGTCACCGAGAGAGAGGTCGGCAGGGAAAGCTAGGTCATGGTAGAGGAGGTCATGGCGCCGGCGGAAGGAGAACCCATCGAGCAATTACGTGAGAGGGCCTGATACCATGTGAAACAAAGAGGATGTAGATTGGAATAGCGCACCCAATATGGTGGCCTCCAGGTCATATATATACGCCTCTAGGGCATGCGGCTAGATAGATAATTACAGAGGTTGTTACAAGAGATAAACCAAAACCCTAGCCGCTAACAACTCCTAGATACTAACAGAATACAATTTAATAGGACACGGGCTCTGTCGCTGCCCGCATGCACCATCATCATCGTGCATGGGGAAGGCGAAGCGAAGATGACGAAGGCGGCCACACGGCTTAATCGGAGGTATCGCGTGGAGTAACCCGTGGGAGTAATTAACCAGGAGCATTTTGAGGCCCCGGGAACCAGGAAACCGCACATTGCTATAGTCAGGCTGGCGGCGCTAGTAGGCCACGGAGCGCATATGTAAAGGGAACTTATACTTTTGTTTCTTCGATGAGAGATTAGTAAAATGCATGTTTCCCTATGTTTATTTGTGTAGTCATTACACTGGCACACCCGCAATGTTTTATTTCCCCTCGCGTGTAGAGAGATAATAATATAATAACCAGGTTATTTTTATTATAATTCTCGTGTCAAATAACCACCTAAATGGTTCCGATGGCATAGTGGGGTTGTGCCATGCAACCGTGATGAGCGCGGTGGGCGAGGCGTGGCGAGATCCACCGGCCCCGGATATGTGGGCCTTTGGGCAACGGATTCCCTCCGGCTCGCTGAAGATCGCGGGAGGGCGCACTCCTGCTAGGAGCGTCGGAGAGCAGCGTGGACGGCCAGCTGCTCCCCGAGGCTGCAAATGATGAGCTCCCAATCCTTGGGTCCAAACATTTCAAAGTCGGATCCAATGGCTGCCATGGAGAACACTGGATCTGGCTGGAGTCCCTATATCCGCCCTAGATACGGGTTCGGTGGACGTTTGGGCCAGAAATGGGGCGCCTTATCGGGTGGCCTTTTTCCGCCTGGGCACTGACCAGGCAGCCCGTCTAGGCATTTGGGCCGAAAATGGAGGGCCCTGATGGGTGGCATTTTTTCGCCCGTGCACTGGCCGAACAGCCCGTTCGAACGATTTGGGGTGGGTATGGAGTCTTGTTGTACATGCTCTGGGGACAATTTCACCTTTAACCAACGCTCTGATTTTATTTTAAAAAATATTGCTCAAGTTTTTATTAAAAAGTATTTCTACGAGTGAATAATTGTTTGAAGCATTACTGCAACTAGTAGAATGCCAATGCGTTGATACTGGCTTTAAAAAAAATTACTGGTTGCAAATGTTTTCATACGTTAACATAAAGCATGTCAAATTTTACATGTACATAAAACCTAGTTAGTAATAGATGAAAAATAATTAAAATCCACAATATATTTCAACAAATGTAATTGAACAACGTATACATAGAAAGACTTAGAAGATCTTATGCACAAATGGAAGTAAGCGGTACAGAAACATGATAGCACTTGGAAGCATGTCCATTGTTATTATCCATTAATTGAAGGCAACACATGGATGATTTTGATCCCTTCAAACAAATGTTCCAATGTAGTACTCCCTCATCCGGGTTCTCCCGGCACCCACGCCCTGGTCCAACATCAGGAGCTCGTCGAGGTTGGCATGGTTGGAAGAGAAAATGTGTGGAAGTTTCTTGCCTACATCAAGTCACTGTAACTTGAGCATGGTAATGTATGACCCGCTTGCTTGAGGAGACAGAGAGAGCCTATGGAACGAAAGTTCCTTGGATAATATTGAGTTTCCATCAATGTTTCCAGAGGGGGGTTACTCCAGCTAACTGAGTAGGAACTGAATTTCAGAGATTCTGGAGTTCTCCAACTGCAACCACTGCTGATATTCTAATTTTCCGTTGTTCCTGCATTTTACTCCATGTACTGCAAGCAGAGAGAACAAGCGCTGGCTAAAGGATAGAACAGCATAATAAATCCATGAAGATTTGCTCGATATAACTTATATTATCGATTTCAGAGCTCATTCTTAGCCCGGTAAGCCTGCAGTACCTGAGGGACGTGCGGCATAAAGTCCCTCTATAACTCCCAATCATGTGGGTTGAGTAATGACATCCTGCAGGTGTAAAGAAAAAAGTATACCATAAATATTTGTTTGTAAACCGGCTATTATACACAACAAGAGATGAGAAACTACTACACTGAATCCAACCTTTGTTGCATCAATAGATGCATGTGAACAGTACAGTATGAACACTGCTACTGCAGAACCACATTGGCGCACTACATATCAAACAAACATCCTTGGAGATAAGGAAAATCCTAGTTCTGGACTGTCTCCAATTTCTTAAAAGGGGCACCAACTGTACTGAAACCTTCAAGCATTTCGAAATGTTGATTAATGGACAATGAAATAGGAAAGCCATATTTCTCCAATTTTAAAAACAAGTGATGTTGATATATGTACATAATCCAGAGCCCGGTAACTATCCTTCACCTTGATATCAATTAACAGAGAGAAAAAAAAAACACATGCAAAATAACAATATCTTCATATTGGACCATCTTGCTTATGAACAGACATGGTTTTGCAAAAGTTCATCTAGAAGATCGACATAAGTAAAATCATTTACGCTATTAGCATCCAGTCAAGTACATTATTCTTCTAAAACTATAATGAACCTGAGAATGACCAACTTTTCCAATTGTAAGAATTATTAAGAAATTGGTAGAAAAAATATGAACAAGTAAAGCAACAGCCGGAAACAGCATCCACGGATAAGTACCACACCAAATTACATGGAACTACTAAATTGTCATCTTATCAAATAGATGTCGGATATACAACTACTATAATTTCCCAAAATGCTAAATGGTTCAAACTATTTAAGAGAACTGCACCAGTCAATCGTACATGAAACAATGGAGATATGAACCAAATACTATGTGTGAACAATTTGTAAACCTTTGTATCCACTGAAGCTTCAGGGATATCTCGTCGGCTATGTCGCATGCCAGTTGCAGGAAAAGGGCCAAAAGGACCCCTTGGTTTAGAGGAACAGGGTTCACTCCACACAACCCTTGCAAATCAATCTGGCCGAATGGGCATTTAGAGTATCAGGTATCCACAATTATACATATGGTAACCAAAACGGTGGATGACTTGATAAAACTGAGAAATTCTAAACCTTGCAGGGTTGAAAGCCAAACTCATTTATACATATATATATTTTAAAATTCCCTTTTAAAATAACAAATAACTTTGAAGGCATACATATAACCGTGTTCTACGTATATAGAAATAATTCTCTCGTAAGGTTGTACTGCCTCCGTTCCTAAATATTTGTCTTTCTAGAGATTTCAACAAGTGACTACATACGGAGCAAATGAGTGAATCTACACTTTAAAATATGTCTACATACATCCATATGTGGTAGTCCGTTTGAAATCTCTAACACTGCGTTTGGATGTCTGTATTCAGGCTCAGAAACTGATTTGGTATCGATAGAAGTCCAATTCAGCCGTTTGGATGTGCTCTGTATTAAAGCATGGAAACCTGGCCCAATACAGAGCCTACCCCCTCACACGCGAATGCACCCTCCTACAATACGGACCCCGGAGGCTCCGATTTCTGCTGAATTCGCCTCGCTCCAATCTCCCGCAAAACATACCGGTTCGTTCTCCCGAAAAGAAAAAGAAATCGATGAGGCGGCGATAATCGCGGGGGAGTAACGCGAGATCAGTGCGGCCAGCCGAGGTCGATGCGGGCATCGACGGCCGCGTCCAGGGCTCCTGGCCCTCTCCCCTATCCACTCCACCTGCAGAGCCCGGTCGACTCCACCACAGCGCCCTGCGCCGCCTCCAGCTGGGCGGCCATCAGTGCCCTCCGCCGCCGGTCCGTCCCTACTCCCGCCTCTCCATCTCCTCCGGTGAGGTTGCCCTCCCCTAGCCTTGCTGATTTGTTCTTCCCCGCGCTCCTCCGGCCGGCGAGGTAGCCCTCCCAAACTTGGACGCGCTGACTGCTGAATCCAGGAGGCTGGCGATGGGGCCAGATCAGGAGGTTGGCGGCTGCCGCCGGGGCAGGCTCAGGAGGTCGACGGCTGGCTACGGAGCAGGTCTAGGGGGTGGCGCTGGTGCTTGTATGTTGTTCTTGTCCAGCGCCTTATCCACTGCACCTTCTGATTCATAGGTGATGAAGCCAAAGCCTCTGAGTTGCTCAAGAACAAGAAGATGCAGTGTTGTACAGCGCTAGTGCTTGTGTGTTGTTCTTGTACTGTGTAGGTTTACGAAGTAAACAGATTTGTGTAGCGTTCGTGCTTGTGTGCGGATCTTGTATTGTGCTCAAGAACAGGAAGATGCAGTATTGTGCAGAGCTGGTGATGAAACCAAAGCCTCTGAAGTAAACAGTATATGTTAGTTTTTAATCAAATATGTTGCGAAGATTTCATTTGATACATGTAGAGCAAAGCATGTCAATATGCAATTCCAAAGTTTGTCATCCAAACATGATTTGGATTTGAAACCTAACTAGGATTCCATGCTTCAATTCAGCGACCAACCAAACAAAGGAATTCGTATTGTACCCATTACAGTTTCATGGCTGAATTGGTATTCCACCCAATTCAATACGGAGCCCCCTAATACAGACATCCAAACACAGCGTAAAAGACAAATATTTTGAAACGGAGGGAGTACCATATAACATAAATTTTCAGTTACTTGGTTCAGTTATGCAGAGATGGTGTTCTCGTTTCCGGTTTCTAGTAGAGACAGAAGAAACAACTTTCTTAGGTTCTCCAAGTAGTTTGATTGGTAAAAAAACACATGGCATCAAACTCCTGTAGGTTCAGCGATGGATGGTTGAAAAACTGCAAACAACACATCAAGTGATTGTTAGAAAAAACAAGCAGCACAAACAGAAGTTCCCTCGGTTAGCAATATAGTGTACCGCTTAAAAAAACTTGGATGCTTAACTGAATTTTGTCTATGCTTCAGTTTTAGTTTGGTGGTCAAGCTTAATTGGTGCTAGGCATTTGAGAAGCTTACCCCAACTGTTGCACAGGACTTACCACTGTAAGAAGAGATGGTAATACAAATATTCATTTGTACTCTAACGCGAAAAAGATCAATAAAATCGGAACAGACGCATGGAGATAAAATGAGCACCTACAGACTCACCTGTATGCTATGGATCTTCCGACTCGCAGACTCCGTCGACCTGTTCAGTGCACGGCAACGGCGCTGCTTCTTCTGCTGCATCCCCTCTCCCAAGCTCCACCAGGAAATCCTTCTTCGCCTGATGCGACGTCGAGCACCCAGCCGACGGCATCTCAACCTCCGGTTTCTCCACTCCCCCTCCTAATGCGCCCAATCACCCCTTGACCAGCGCCCCTCACCAACCGGCCTCCATCGCCTCCAGTGAGAAGCTCCGACGGCGAGCTGCTGGACGATCTGGCACCCATCTTCTGTCGGGCTGCTGCTGCTCCGCCGACGTGGAGGCTCTACGGCGACTCCCCCGGACGGGTCTGGCCACAGCGACGACCGTAGTGGCGAGGCCTGGCCCTCTCTCCACCAGATCGGGTCGGGGATGGGAGCTCCTGGCCTTGGACGAAGGGAGGAGGGAGGCCAAGACCCACCTAGGCCAGGCGCGTGTGCGCCACTCCCGCTGTACATGGCTGCTGGGGAGGGGGAGGGGGTGGTGGCGGCTGGCTAGGGAGGGAGGGCTGCGACAGGTGGCCGGCTGATCCGTAGGTGGTAGCGGCGGCGAGGGCTGCGACAGGTAGGTCGGGGTGGAGCCTCAGGGCCTGCAAGGGACGAGGTGTGATTTTGCTTTCGCCTGGGAAAAAATCTGTATGGACGGAAAAAAATAGAGATAATATCATCAGTAGTTATAGAACTTACGCTTAATGTTCAGTTTGATGATAGAATTTTAAAAATACGAAATTGTAGTTATTTAATTTGACTCAAGCGTGTACATAAGGTCACAAAATACGTTACGGGAAGTGTTCGTACGTATGGGCACACCTGTCAGTGACTGATGGCGCTCGGTCAACACATATTGTGTATTTGTACGTATGGGCCCACCTATCAGTGACTGGTGGTGCTCGGTCAACACATATTTGCAGAAAATACCCTTGTGTTTTCTTTATTCGTGGAAAAAGCTGATCGTCGCAACACATCTTTGCGCTAAACCTACTCGTACATTTAATCACCGTACGGCATGTTTCGAACACAATCCTTGTAACTAGCCATTTGGCCAGTACAGCCACTCCGCACATCATGATCTTGTGTTTGCTAAGGACAACAAATTTACATGTATGAACACTAACACATGTCGAGCTTAAATGGGCTGCACATAATACAGCCCATTTTGCACGCGCTATTTTTTAAAAACTATTTGCAAACGTAAGTAATGAAAGTAATTTCCAATTATTTGGGTGTGGTGTTGTACAAAATATACATATGGACGATTATTAGTAAATAAAGCATTTTAATATAAACTTGTGTATTACATAAAAATATATTAAGTAAAATGTAAGTAAAAAATATTTAAGATATTTGTAAAACGTAAGTAATATATTATGTTCAAATACTTGTGTGTTAAAAATAGTGTACATGAAAATGATCATTAGTAAATATAAACCTGTGTTTTCCCACACAAAAATATAAACCTGTGTATTATATAAAATAATTTGTTAATATGTACATTGAATTTTTATTAAATAAATATCTTTAATGAATCCATACAAAATTATACTCTCATGGATTATATTTAAATTGTACAAAATGATGAATACAAACATTTACTAAATTCTTATGAATATTAACTTGTGTATGATTCTTACTCATGACTTGTATTGAAGTAATTATAAATTTAATTATTTTACATGATTGAGTATTCATATAAACATTTTTATTTTTTATTTTGGATGTTTTAGTTATACAAACATTTTATAATTCGTAAATATTATTTTAAATACATGAATATTTTAAAATAATACCTGAACAATTTTTAAAGTAGGTTATTTCATTTGTATGTGAAATATTTATAACACATGAATATTTAAAGGTTCTCTATTACTGAAATTATAATTTACATAATATCTACAAATTTCTATAAAAAAACAAATAGGTACAAATGCGTGTTCAACTCCACGAGCGCGTTTGTTCTAATAGATTAAGACTAGGTATCCCTTTTAAAATTGTATAGGTGGATGTTGTAGTGGCTAGGGCGGCTGTATTACCGTGTTGTCTTGGGTTCTAGACCTGACGGCCTCAGTTTTTTTTTTAAATTACGGCCTCAGTTTTTTGTAACAGGTGGGACATTGTTCAATACATATAAACTTGTATCCTTTGTATAGACTAGCAAATATGCACGTGCATTGCAACGGGAGAAAGAATATCCCGGCAAGACGACACCCTTCTAGTAAAAGGAAATTTTTTGAACATATGTAAGAATGAGATAAGTACTTTTAAAAGGCCATTCAGAAAATAATAAATTTGAAGGTCTAATTTTCTAAGAACATTCACGTTATTGTCATTTTTAGTCTAAAGTTGCTTCTAAGCTACCTGTTCCAACTCCTAAACAAATTGACACGAAATTGACATTGGAATGACATAACAATGACCGCGGCAAGGTGATGCCGAAATTGCCAACATCTGGTTCACGTCCACAGGTGGCACGGATCATGTGACACAACCAATAACAACAATAGGAAAAGGAACAATGTCTAGGAGATTGGCGACATCTACGTGAATATATGGGTGCTAAAAACATCATCGAGCGCAACGTAGGATTGTAGTAGTCGATGTAGATTAAATGGCAAAATTTGTCCTTCAAGATACACTCTTTGAGATTTTCTTCATTTGAATTGATTTTCCTTGCCGATGCAATTCTGGTGGCGTGTGGATTCGACCGAGGAAGCTCCGATGCGTTGCTGATGATAACAGCGGCTAGATGCTCCGAGATGACGACGGCGGCATCAGGTTCCTGTGGCGGCTGAGGGCAATGGCTATATGCCTGAGAAAGAAGTATAGGAGGAATACGGGAAAAGGCGTGGTTATTGTTGTATTGTATTTTAGGAGGAGGTTAGGGTGTCCTATTCGTGTTCATGTATTACATGACAAATGGTTGTAGCCCCACACTGTATATTGTAATGGAACTTTGCAACGTACCACCGAGCGTGCAAGCAAACGATTGATTGATCACATGTGGAGGCGGTGCACTCAAACGACCGTTGAGCCGTTTGGCTGAGTGTTCGTCAATGGTCACGTCCGTTCCTATTCGGCGCATAGGCCGCTGTCTAGCAACCTAGCTAGTGCATGACCTCCTGCGCACCTGTCGACAGTATAGGCCGGCCCAGTCTTGTTTTTTGCCACCCCGTTTTGGAAGGTTCTAGAATGCTTCCAAGAACTGGTTTTGTTCTTATTTTTCTTTGTTATTTCTTCTGATTTTTCATTCTTTCTATATTTCTTTTTTTTCCCTTTTTCACATTTTGCTCCATTTACGTATTTTTCATTTTCTTTTTTCAAGTTCATATTTATTTATTTTTATTTTTTTCTTTTAAACTTTTGCGAACATCGTTTTCCAATTCAAGAACTTTTTTCAGATCCTGAACATATTTTGAATTCATGAATATGTTTTATGAAACAATGAACATTTTCAAATTCGCGAACATTTTTTCAATTATTGCGAACATTGTTTTTGAAACTTCTGAACATTGTTATGAATCGGTGAACATTTTTTGAGTCAATGAAGATTTTTCGAACGGATGCAATTTTTATAAAACTTGTAAAAAATTTATTTAAATTGGCGAATATTCTTAGAATAGCTGAATTTTTTTTGAAATGATTAACATTTTATGAAATTCATGAATATTTTTGTTTGATGATTTTTTCGAAATGCATGAACCTTTTTAATTCACAATAATTTTATTCGGTGAACATTGTTTTAAAATTCATGAACATGCTTTGAATTCATGAAATTTTTGTTCAAATTCACAAGCATTTTTCTTTATCATGATAATTATTTTTAATCCATGAACATTTTTTCCTACAACAATTTCCAAAATTCACATTTTATTTGAAAATTTTGATTTTTTTATAATTTATTTCTCAGATGAAAAACAAAAACAGAGAAAAGCCCGAGAAAGGAAAAAAATAGGGGCGTCCCTCCCCGCTTATGGGCTGGCCCAATTGGGCGCACGGGTCGGACGGACTCAATACCGCAAGTTCCTTCTTTCGAGCAACAACTGTTTCGTAGATCAGTTGGTTGATGTGGCGAGGCTCTAATGAGTTCACCAAGGAGTCTTGAACAGACTAAAACTGACTGCTCAGATTTTTTTGGCAGGCTTGAACAGACTAAAACTGACGAAGGACGTACGAAAAAGGATAATTGGACGAAAAAAGTGGAGAAACAATCCGTCCTTTAATATCCTTTGTATTTGTATTTGTATTTGTATAGATGAGAACGTGATTTTTTTTAAAACCGGAGATGAGAACGTGATGGGTGGAGTGGAAGGGATAGCTAGCGCGATAAACGCAGGTCGTGCGACCGATTCCTAGCGTTCGGTTTTTTGGCGTTAAGTTTACCAGTACAGTGGTCGACTTTTCTCTGGAAATTAAAAACATCAGGGTGTTTAGTGTAAAAAAGCGTCAAGGTGGTCAGTTATTTTCAAGAATAAAAATATATAAGGGTGTTTGTGCAAAACTGCATCGACCGAGTGCTATCCGTCACTGACAAGCGGCCCCATATGTACGGATACGTCCGAAACATATTTTGTGACCGTATATGCACGCTCGGGTCAAGTTAAGTGCATGCAATTCCGTATTTTCAAAGTTCTAGCACCAAACTGAACATCGTGCGCAAGTTCTATGACTACCGGTGATATTACCTCTCAAAAAAATATTGGAAAACCAGTGTAGCATGGTGCTGAGAGGTGGAAAAAACCCCGAAAATGAACCGGATACCAGGCTACCAATTCCCCCCTTCAGACCATCTCCAATAGTTGATGCAAATTTGAAGATGTAAAAATAGGTGTTGTACAATTTACATGACTGTGTATTTTAAATTAAAAAAAAGCCAACTCCAACCGATAATGTATATTTGGTGATGTAAAAGTCCAACTTCAATAGAAGATCAAATGTGAAAATGTAAAACCGGCCGACAGCCGCACGACTGTGTACAGCCACTATACAGCCGCATTTTAACATCAAACTCATTGTATAAAGCAATATTTTTAGATTTCTACGATCTCACATTCTATTCATATCGGCAATTAAAAGAACAAACACAAGGAAAAAGAAGACAGTGGCCGTGGGCGTGACCGCGTCTTCCTCAATGGCCGGCGGCGATGGAGGAGTTCCTTAATCGGATGCAGTTGCCATGGCCGCCAGCGGCAGCGAACCGGCCGCAGCTGCGGTCGGCTTCGCCTTTTTGCCCGCCCGAGATGGATTCGTGCCGGGTTGCACCCCACCGGCCGCTTCACGCCTCCACCGTCGGCTGCTTCTTCGCCGGCGGTGCACCCGCGACGGCGACCGACCAGGATGGGGCAAAGCCGGGGTGGCGGGATGGCGACGAAGGCGGGATCGGAGAAGGTGGTTGCACCGGCGGCGGCCACGGCAAGGTGGGTCAGACCGGCAGCGGCGGAGTCGGCCATGGCTCGGGCGGCAAGCGAAAACGAAATGCAGTTGGCGTGACTCTAGACTTTTACATCACTAGGGAGGTGGAGATGCAAATTTGCATCTTCAAGTGTTGTATTTTACATCACTTAAGGAAGTGATGTAATTCTTTTTGCATCCACATCATCTGTTGAAGGTGGGGTTTTGGACATCGAAGATGTATAAATTAGTTATTTTGCATCTACATCATCCATTGAAGACGCCATCAGAAGTAGAGATGAGTAAACATGATAAAACCACATGATCAGTTTGGTTCCATGAGTGCGTTACTGCAATGAATAAACGTGATTGAAACACATGATCAGCTTGGCGCTTTGCTGGCAGAACATGGAAATAAATCTCAATGTTCTGCCGTTGTAACGCACTCACACTTTTGCTACTTAGCAATAACGTCAATGAACAATACAGCATTATCAAGATGCAACAACAGAGGACTTATCAATTACGAATAATACGACAGCAAAAAACATTCTCAAGAATTATGTTGTTTCATTTAGTAAAGTGAAACCGAGACTTTCCATAAGGCTATTGCTAGTAGGACTTGCAAGCGTTCTAGACAAAATGCAAACCTAGTAAACTACTTTATGTTTGCAGAAGGCTATCACTAGTATTTGTATCAGTTTGTCACAAGTTTGTGAATTTTATTCACATGTTTCCTACGTGCTTGAACATACAGCCAACGCCAGAGTTAATGCAGGTTTACGAACAATATGTGCTTGAACAACAGGGATTCACCACCAGACATTCACAGTTGATGGATTGGTATCAACATCTGTACACCCTTCCGGCCCTTGCCTCTCTACAGGTAGCTTCTGATTGTTTCGGCTGCAGCCATTACCATCTGTAATGCAAAGCAAACAGACTTAGATTTAGATGCACAGAACCAAATTAACCCCCAAGGCGCATACAGTAACCCATCTGCAACTTGCAGATGTTTCAGTGATTTTATGATAAAAGCTATTGCAGAAAACTTGTCAGGCTTGAATTTGCTCTTGCCAATTTGCTGCAGAAAACATACGGTGCTCTGGTCAACACAATAACAAGTTGTCTGACAAGAAAGCATCTCTCGCAACAACCAGGTTGCCCAGCCCAATGCTAGAAATTCTATTCTACTATTATAACCAAGTTATGCAGGAAAACATTATTAAGAACATAAAGAATATACAGACCATATTCAAAGGGATGTATGGCTACAAACTTCTAACTAGACTTATATTTGAATGTACTGACTGCTAGAGTATGAGATTTTTGCCAAAAGAAACTAACCGAAGACAACGCTCCATTATCGTCTGCCTTCAGAAGCACCATGGTAACTGTAAGCAGATTACTGCAATCACAATAACTCATTAGGACAGAATTTAAAATAACAGCAAGAGGGTTTTTTTGTAGACAGAAACTTACGCTGTCCCCCATTTGCCTTTCCTTATCTTAACAGTGGCAAAATCGCCTTTTCTGTCTCTAAGTTCCTCCACAGCCTTAGTGTTGGCCTCCAGTATCTGATTGTTCTTGGTCAACAGTTGTTCCATCTTCTCAAATTGTGCCTCTTGGCCAGTCTTGAAGTTGACACCAGCCTGCGGGTTTTGACATTAGTATCAGTCAAAATTCAATTTAAGGATTACAAGCAGACCCTATGCTCAATGGACTACCTACATACTCCTACTATACAGTTTACCAAATACAAACGATTGTCCTAATTATAAAGATTTATGAAATGTTTAAGAGTTTGTAAACAAGAATTTATGCATGCAATTCAGGGTCGCTAATTTGATATGAATAACCTTTAGACATCCAGTAGCAAGAGCACCAAATATTTTGTACACTAAACAAAAACAAATTTGCCACTACTAAGTACTAACAAACATGATGATGGTATCCAATACCATACAGCACTTTCATAATAGGGGCAATACCCTTATCAAATATACTATCAAGTGCAAATTATTAGAAGAACTAAATCGGATAAGTGGGAAAAACCTCTTCAAGTTTAAAGTCAATTAGGCACTTTGCACTTTTCAGCTCATTTATACTCATTGTGTCTACCTTCTCAGAGAACAGCTCCCAGGCCTGAAAAGGTTCATGTGTAAGTATGAAAATAAACATGAAATTGGACTTTTAAACAGAGAAGAATGTAGAACACACTACTGCAGAAATCCAGAAAAAATATTATTTGTGCAGGAGGTAAAGACGTAAATATAAATATATCATACATGGGCGTTGAAAGAAATGAAGTTCTCAAAATTTTCGTGGTATAGGGGATGGAGCTATATATGGGATGACCCCTGGATACCTAGAGCTTGGTCAAGGAAAGTGGTAATAAACCGCGGAGGAAATATTCTCACATAGGTTTTGGAGCTCATGTGCCCTGTGACTGAGAGGACAATAGGATGTTGCGTTGGTCGAAGACATTTTCTTCCACAAGATGCTAAGCTGATTCTACGTATGCACAAAACTCAGACACGGTCCTACTCATTCGGTGGCGGGCATGCCACATCCAGAACAGCATTGTTCACCACAAGGGCTTACACCTGTGAATGCTTCAGTTGCTTCCTTTTTATCTCTTACTGGGATGCCTAAGAGACCAATGCTCATGCACGGCTCCCCTGCTGTACATTCTCCAGTTTGGCTAAATGGCTCGTTTGTGTCAGTCATGGGACAAGGCAGTGTTGGAGCCCTTGCAAAATACATTACTCGGAACTGGTGAGGCCATTGTTCTAAAACTGAATGTCATGTATGGGCTAAAACAAGCATCCTCAAGCAAATTACAGTATAGTCTAGAACAACCTTACAAAACCACAAATTCTCTGAAAAACAACTGCGCACGTGCAGTGGCATAGAGAGAAACTTCCCTGTTTCTACAACGGGGATCCTGAACAAATAGAAAGGTGGAGAAAATGCCACAACCCGGATTCCCCTAAATCAGCAAGTTTAAACCATGAACTCGTCCTCCTGCTTACGGCGCGACCTGGCCGCAACAAAGGCAAGTGCGTGCGCGCGCAGAGAGAGAATCTCGATACTTTTCCGTTGATCGATAACTACTGTGATTCCCCTAAATCCGCCATGTGCCCATCGGCCGCTACACGAAGTCCGTTCAAACCAGATCAAATTCGTTCCAACTGCGCGGCTCTACCATGATACCATAGCCATAGCATCGAACATGGGCAGCGTGTAGACGGAAATAGAGGGAGACGGGGGAATGCAGGCAAACCACGTCGGAAGCGCGGAGCGAAGGGCGGCCGCTCATCCTCCCAAGGTGCGGCAGACCTGAGCCCAACGCCGGCATCCGCCTCCGGCGCATCACCGAAGCGGCCGCAGCTCGTGCGGCGTACATCGCCATCTCTCTCGCTCTCTCGGGTGTGGGGATCTCCTGCCGCCTCCGAATGGAGGAGAGGGGTTTGGGAGTGGAGGGGAGGGGAGGGGAGGGGAGGGCAGTGGGAGCGGGTTTTGCCGGGCTTGGATTTGGGGGAAGGGGCGTGCCGCGCCAATTTGAGAGCCAATATTTTAGGCTGTGTTTTTTTTGGCGAATCCTGTTTGACGCATCCATTAATTGTTCTAGATCGGAATCGCGCCTTGGCGCGAGAGTGCCGGTCCCAACGTTTTTGTTAAACAGGCAATGTTAAGTTAGTAGGAACCAACATTTTAATGACGACTTGTCGCACGTTGCCCTCCAAACGACAACCAACCAAATATGAATAATTATTTTTAAATACAATATAATGGAATAGTATGTACAGTGATTTTAGCGCACTCAAGTTGTCTGATTATAATGGTAAAACTATAAAAGTATCATATACATTACATGAATCATATAGAAGGCAACTTGTGTACATAATCTATCAATGTGTACATAATCTATCAACTCAAGTTGTGCCAAAGTAAAACATATGCTTGAGATAACTTGGCAGAGAATAAACAGAGAAGAACTCAAATGTACAACATGGGTCTCCATCACAGAAGATGGGTGCTGGTATCCAAATGTTCTCACCACTTATTTATGCAACCACAAAACACTATGATATAAACATGAGTCATGTATTATAAGTTTGTTGCTGGTATTGGTTAAATTGAACTGGACAGTTAATACTTGAACATCACACAGTGTGCAGTACTGAAATAAACAAGGCACAAACATGCTTAATACATCAACCGTACAAAACAAAGTGATGCGGAGCATCCTACGAACATCATCATGTCAAGAGCCCATTTGGCAAGTGACACGTGCGACATTTACTTCACACACACAAAGGTGAATTGATACGTCTCCAACGTATCTATAATTTTTTATTGTTCCATACTATTATATTACCCGTTTTGGATGTTTATGGGCTTTACTTTAAACTTTTATATCACTTTTTGGACTAACCTACTAACCGGAGGCACAGCCAATTGCTGTTTTTTGCCTATTTGGTGTTTGAAGAAAAGGAATATCAAGCGAGTCCAAGCGGAATGAAACCTTGAAGCGATCTTTTGGAACAAACGTGATCCAGAGGACTTGGAGTGGAAGTCAAGAAACAAGCGAGGCGGCCACGAGGGTGCCCGGCGCGCCCCCACCCTCGTGGGCCCCTCGAGCGTCAACCGACCTACTTCTTCCTCCTATATATACCCACGTACCCTGAAAACATCAGAAGCGACCATGAAAAACTATTTCCACCGCCGTAACCTTCTGTATCCGCGAGATCCCTTCTTGAAGCCTTCGTCGGCGCTCCGCCTGAGGGGGAATCAATCACGGAGGGTCTCTACATCATCTTCAAGGCCCTTTCCGATGAGTTGTGAGTAGTTTACCACAGACCTTCGGGTCCATAGTTATTAGCTAGATGGCTTCTTCTCTCTCTTTGAATCTCAATACAAAGTTCTCCTTGATCTTCTTGGAGATCTATTCGCTGTAACTCTTTTTGCGGTGTGTTTGTCGAGATCCGATGAATTGTGGGTTTATGATCAAGTTTATCTATGAGAAATATTTGAACCTCCCCTGAATTCTTTTATGTGTGATTAAGTTATCTTTGCAAGTCTCTTCGAATTATCAGTTTGGTTTGGCCTACTAGATTGATCTTTCTTGCAATGGGAGAAGTGCTTAGCTTTGGGTTCAATCTTGCGGTGTCCTTTCCCGGTGGATGTTAGGGCAGCAAGGCACGTATTGTATTGTTGCCATCGAGGATAAAAGATGGGGTTTATATCATATTGCATGAGTTTATCCCTCTACATCATGTCATCTTTCTTAATCGTTACTCCGTTCTTTATGAACTTAATACTCTAGATGCATGCTGGATAGTGGTCGATTTGTGGAGTAATAGTAGTAGATGCAGAATCGCTTCGGTCTACTTGTCACGGACGTGATGCCTATATACATGATCATGCCTAGATAATCTCATAATTATTCGCTTTTCTATCAATTGCTCGACAGTAATTTGTTCACCCACCGTAATACTTATGCTATCTTGAGAGAAGCCACTAGTGAAAAATCTATGGCCCCGGGTCTATCTCTTATCATATAAGCTTTCAATCTACTTTTATTTGCATCTTTTACTTTTCCAATCTATATCATAAAAATACCAAAAATATTTATCTTATCATATTATCTCTATCAGATCTCACTTTTGCAAGTGGCCGTGAAGGGATTGACACCCCTTTATTGTGTTGGTTGCGAGTTCTTGTTTGTTTGTGTAGGTGCGTGGGACTTTTGAGGAGCCTCCTACTGGATTGATACCTTGGTTCTCAAAAACATAAGGAAATACTTACGCTACTATTGCTACATCACCCTTTCCTCTTCAAGGAAAACCAACGCAAGCTCAAGACGTAGCAAGAGGATTTCTGGCGCCGTTGCCGGGGAGGTCTTCGCTCAAGTCAAGACATACCAAGTACCCATCACAAACTCATCTCCCTCGCATTACATTATTTGCCATTTGCCTCTCGTTTTCCTCTCCCCCACTTCACCCTTGCCGTTTTATTTGCCCTCTCTTTCCCAATCTCCTCTCTTTTTCGCTTGTCTTTTGTTTGCTCGTCGTCATGGCTAGTCCCTTATCCGCTCCTATGTCTCCCGAGTTTGAAGTTTTTCACTTCAAGCAAAGGCAAGGAGAAAACCTAAAAGATGCTTGGTATAGGATGTTTATTTTGATATGTTCCTAGAGAAAATTATGTTGAAAGATGTTAGTAGCAATGATGCGGGTTGGATCCGTGATCTGAGGTTTATCCTCATTCTTTGCCTGAAGAATTATGTCCTTAATGCACCGCTAGGTGACAGACCTATTGCGGGAGCGGATGCGGGCGTTATGAGCGTTTGGCTAGCTCAATATGATGACTACTTGATAGTTTAGTGCACCATGCTTAACGGCTTAGAATCGGGACTTCAAAGACGTTTTGAACGTCATGGACCATATGAGATGTTCTAGGAAGTTGAAGTTAATATTTCAAGCAAATACCCGAGTTGAGAGATATGAAGTCTCCAACAAGTTCTATAGCTAAAAGATGGAGGAGAATCGCTCAACTAGTGAGCATGTGCACAGATTGTCTAGGTACTACAATCGCTTGAATCAAGTGGGAGTTAATCTTCCAGATAAGATAGTGATTGATAGAATTCTCTAGTCACCATCACCAAGTTACTAGAACTTCGTGATGAACTATAATATGCAAGGGATGATGAAAACGATTCCCGAGCTCTTCGTGATGTTGAAATCGACGAAGGTAGAAATCAAGAAAGAACATCAAGTGTTGATGATTGACAAGACCACTAGTTTCAAGAAAAAGGAAAAGGGAAAGAAAGGGAACTTCAAGTAGAATGGCAAGCAAGTTGTCACTCCTTGAAGAAGCCCAAAAGCGGACCAAAGCACAAAACTGAGTGCTTCTACTGCAAAGGAAATGGTCACTGGAAGTGGAAATGCCCTGAATATTTGGTAGTTAAGAAAGATGGCAAAGTGAACAAGGGTATATTTGATATACAGGTTATTGATGTGTACTTTACTAGTATTTACAGTAACCCCTGGGTATTTGATACTTGTTCGGTTGCTAAAAATTAGTAACTCGAAACAGGAGTTACAGAATAAACAGAGACTAGTTGAGGGTGAAGTGACGATGTGTGTTGGAAGTGGTTCCAAGATTGATATGATCATCATCGCACACTCCCTATATTTTCGAGATTAGTGTTAAACCTAAATAAATGTTATTTGGCGTTTGCGTTGAGCATCAATATGATTTGATCATGTTTATTGCAATACGATTATTCATTTAAAGTTAGAGAATAATTGTTGTTCTGTTTACATGAATAAAACCTTCGATGGTCATACACCCAATGAAAATAGTTTGTTGGATCTCGATCGTAGTGATACACATATACATAATATTGATGCCAAAAGATGCAAAGTTGATAATGATAGTGCAACTTATTTGTGGCACTGCCGTTTAGGTCATATCGGTGTAAAGCGCATGAAGAAACTCCATAAAGATGGACTTTTGGAATCACTTGGTTATGAATCATTTGATACTTGCGAATCGTGCCTTTTGGGCAAGATGACTAAAACTCCGTTCTTCAGAACAATGGAACGAGCAACAAACTTGTTGGAAATAATACATACTGATGTATGCAGACCAATGAGTATTAAGGCTCGTGGTGGGTATCGTTATTTTCTAACCTTCACAGATGATTTGAGCAGATATGGGTATATCTACTTGATGAAACATAAGTCTGAAATAGTTGAAAGGTTCAAAGAATTTCAGAGTGAAGTGTAAAATCATCATAACAAGAAAATAAAGTTTCTGCGATCTGATTGTGGAGATGATTATTTGAGTTACGAGTTTGGCCTTTAGTTAAAACAATGTGGAATAGTTTCACAAACTCATGCCACCTGGAACACCACAGCGTAACGGTGTGTCCGAACCTCATAACCGCACTTTATTTGATATGGTGTGATCAATGATGTCTCTTACCGATTTACCAATATCGTTGTGGGGTTATGCATTAGAGACAGTTGCATTCACGTTAAATAGGGCACCATCTAAATCCGCTGAGATGACACCTTATGAACTGTGGTTTGGCAAGAAACCCAAGTTATCGTTTCTTAAAGTTTGGGGTTGTGATGCTTATGTGAAAAAGTTTCATCATGATAAGCTCAAACCCAAATCGGAGAAGTGCGTCTTCATAGAATACCCAAAGGAAACTGTTGGGTACACCTTCTATCACAGATCCGAAGGCAAAACATTCGTTGCTAAGAATGGATCCTTTCTAGAGAAGGAGTTTTTCTCGAAAGAAGTGAGTGGGAGGAAAGTAGATCTTGATAAGGTAATTTGTACCTTCTCCGAATTGTAAAGTAATTCATCACAGAAATCAGTTCCAGTGATTCCTACACCAATTAGTGAGGAAGCTAATGATGATGATCATGAAACTTCAGATTAAGTTACTACAAAACCTCGTAGGTCTTCCAAAGTACAGTCCGCACCAGAGTAGTACGGTAATCCTGTTCTGGAAGACATGTTACTAGACCATGATGAACCTACGAACTATGAGGAAGTGATGATGAGCCCAGATTCCGCGAAATGGCTTGAGGCCATGAAATCTGAGATGGGATCCATGTATGAGAACAAAGTGTGGACTTTGGTGGAGTTGCCCGATGATTGGCAAGCCATATTGTATAAATGGGTCTTCAAGAGGAAGACAGACGATGATAGTAGTGTTACTATCTACAAAGCTCGACTTGTCGCAAAAAGGTTTTTGACAAGTTCAAGGTGTTGACTATAATGAGATTTTCTCAAATGTAGCGATGCTTAAGTCTGTCCGAATCATGTTAGCAATTGCCACATTTTATGAAATCTGGCAAATGGATGTCAAAACTGCATTCCTTAATGGTTTTCTTAAAAAAGAGTTGTATATGATCCAACCAGAAGGTTTTGTCAATCCTAAAGGTGCTAACAAAATGTGCAACCTCCAGCGATCCATCTATGGACTGGTGCAAGCATCTCAGAGTTGGAATATACGCTTTGATAAGTTGATCAAAGCATATAGTTTTATATAGACTTGCGGTGAAGCCTCTATTTACAATAAAGTGAGTGGGAGCACTACCGCATTTCTAATAAATATATGTGAGTAACATATTGTTGATCAGAAATGATGTAGAATTTTTCTAGAAAGCATAAAGGAGTATTTGAAAGAAGTTCTTTAAAAGAAAGACCTCAATAAAGCTACTTACATATTGAGCATCAAGATCTATTGAGACAGATCAAGACGCTTGATAAGTTTTTCAATAAGTACATACCTTGTCAAGATTTTGAAGTAGTTCAAAATGGAACAGTCAAAGAAAGAGTTCTTGTCTGTGTTGCAAAGGTGTGAAATTAAGTAAGACTCAAATCCCGACCACGGGAGAAAATAGAAAAGAGAATGAAAGTCATTCCCTATGCCTCAGTCATAGGTTCTATAAAGTATGCTATGCTATGTACCAGACCTATTGTATACCTTGCTCTGAATTTGGCAAGGGAGTACAATAGTGATCTAGGAGTAGATCTTGGACATTGGTCAAGAATATCCTTAGTGAGGACTAAGGAAATATTTCTCGATTATGGAGGTGATAAAAGAGCCCGTTGTAAAGAGTTACATCGGTGCAAGCTTTTACACCGATCCAGATGACTCTAAGTCTCAATCTGGATACATATTGAAAGTGGGAGCAATTTGCTAGAGTAGCTCCGTGCGAGCATTGTAGACATAGAATATTTTCAAAATACATACGGCTCGAATGTGATGACCGTTGACTAAGCTTCTCTCACGAGCAAAACATGATCACACCTTAGTACTCTTTAGGTGTTAATCACATAGCGATGTGAACTAGATTATTGACTCTAGTAAACCCTTTGGGTGTTGGTCACATGACGATGTGAACTATGGGTGTTAATCATATACAGATATGAATATTGATGTTAAATCACATGGCGATGTGATCTAGATTATTGACTCTAGTGCAAGTGGGAGACTGAAGGAAATATGCCCTAGAGGCAATAATAAAGTTATAATTTATTTCCTTATATCATGATAAATGTTTATTATTCATGCTAGAATTGTATTAACCGGAAACATAATACATGTGTGAATACATAGACAAACAGAGCGTCACTAGTATGCCTCTACTTGACTAGCTTGTTGATCAAAGATGGTTATGTTTCCTAGCCATAGACATGGGTTGCCATTTGATTAACAGGATCACACCATTAGGAGAATGGTGTGATTGACATGACCCATTCTGTTAGCTTAGCACACGATCGTTTAGTATGTTGCTATTGCTTTCTTCATGACTTATACATGTTCCTATGACTATGAGATTATGCAACTACCGTTTACCGGAGGAACACTGTGTGTGCTACCAAGCGTCACAGCGTGAATCGGGTGATTATAAAGGAGCTCTGAGGTGTCTCCAAAGGTTCATGTTGAGTTGGCGTATTCGAGATTAGGATTTGTCACTCCGATTGTCGGAGAGGTATCTCTGGGCCCTCTCGGTAATGCACATCACTATAAGCCTTGCAAGCAATGTAGCTAATGAGTTAGTTATGGAATGATGCATTACGTAACGAGTAAAGAGACTTGCCGATAACGAGATTGAACTAGGTATTGAGATACCGACGATCGAATCTCGGGCAAGTAACATACCGATGACAAAGGGAACAATGTATGTTGTTATGCGGTTTGACTGATAAAGATCTTCGTAGAATATGTAGGAGCCAATATGATCATCCAGGTTCCGCTATTGGTTATTGACGGGAAACAGTTCTAGGTCATGTCTACATAGTTCTCGAACCCGTAGGGTCCGCACGCTTAAGGTTTCGATGACAGCTATATTATGAGTTTATATGTTTTGATGTACCGAAGGTTGTTCGGAGTCCCGGATGTGATCACGGACATGACGAGGAGTCTCGAAATGGTCGAGACATGAAGATTGATATATTGGACGACTATATTCGGACACCGGAAGTGTTCAGGAGAAGTTTCGGATAAAACCGGAGTGCCGGAGGGTTATCGGAACCGCCGGGGGAACTAATGGGCCTCGATGGGCCTTAGTGGAGAGAGAGGGGCGGCCAGGGCAGGCCGCGCGCCCCTCCCCCTCTGGTCTGAATTGGACTAGGAGAGGGGGGCGGCGCCCCCCTTTCCTTCTCCCTCTCCCTCTCCTTCCTTCCCCCCCTCTCCCTTTAGGTGGAAACCTACTAGGACTTGGAGTCCTAGTAGGATTCCCCTCTTGGGGGCGCGCCATAGAGGGCCGGCGGCCTCCCCCTTTCTCCTTTATATACGGGGGCAGGGGGGCACCCCAAAGACACAACAATTGATCTCTTGATCTCTTAGCCGTGTGCGGTGCCCCCCTCCACCATAGTTCTCCTCGATAGTATTGTAGCGGTGCTTAGGCGAAGCCCTGCGATGGTAGAACATCAAGATCATCACCACGCCGTTGTGCTGACGGAACTCTTCCACGACACTTTGCTGGATCGGAGTCCGGGGAACGTCATCGAGCTGAACGTGTGCAAGAACTCGGAGGTGCCGTAGTTTCGGTGCTTGATCGGTCGGGTCCTGAAGACGTACGACTACATCAACCGCATTGTTCTAACGCTTCAGCTTTCGGTCTACGAGGGTACGTGGACACACTCTCCCCTCTCGTTGCTATGCATCACCATGATCTTGCGTGTGCGTAGGAATTTTTTTGAAATTACTACGTTCCCCAACAGTGGCATCCGAGCCAGGTTTTATGCGTAGATGTTATATGCACGAGTAGAACACAAGTGAGTTGTGGGCGATACAAGTCATATTGCTTACCAGCATGTCATACTTTGGTTCAGCGGTATTGTTGGATGAAGCGGCCCAGACTGACATTACGCGTACGCTTACGCGAGACTGGTTCTACCGACGTGCTTTGCACACAGGTGGCTGGCGGGTGTCTGTTTCTCCAACTTTAGTTGAACCGAGTATGGCTACGCCCGGTCCTTGTGAAGGTTAAAACAACACTAACTTGATGAACTATCGTTGTGGTTTTGATGCGTAGGTAAGAACGGTTCTTGCTCAGCCCGTAGCAGCCACGTAAAATTTGCAACAACAAAGTAGAGGACGTCTAACTTGTTTTTGCAGGGCATGTTGTGATGTGATATGGTCAAGACATGATGCTATATTTTATTGTATGAGAATATCATGTTTTGTAGACGAGTTATCGGCAACTGGCAGGAGCCATATGGTTGTCGCTTTATTGTATGAAATGCAAACGCCCTGTAATTGCTTTACTTTATCACTAAGCGGTAGCGATAGTCATAGAAGCAATAGATGGTGTAACGACAACGATGCTACGATGGAGATCAAGGTGTCGCGCCGGTGACGCTGGTGATCACGACGGTGCTTCGGAGATGGAGATCACAAGCACAAGATGATGATGGCCATATCATATCACTTATATTGATTGCATGTGATGTTTATCCTTTATGCATCTTATCTTGCTTTGATTGACGGTAGCATTTTAAGATGATCTCTCACTAATTATCAAGAAGTGTTCTCCCTGAGTATGCACCGTTGCAAAAGTTCTTCGGGCTGAGACACCACGTGATGATCGGGTGTGATAGGCTCTACGTTCAAATACAACGGGTGCAAAACAGTTGCACACGCGGAATACTCAAGTCAAACTTGACGAGCCTAGCATATACAGATATGGCCTCGGAACACGAAGACCGAAAGGTCGAGCGTGAATCATATAGTAGATATGATCAACATAGTGATGTTCACCATTGAAAACTACTCCATCTCACGTGATGATCGGACATGGTTTAGTTGATTTGGATCACGTGATCACTTAGATGACTAGAGAGATGTCTGTCTAAGTGGGAGTTCTTAAGTAATATGATTAATTGAGCTTAAATTTATCATGAACTTAGTCCTCGTAGTATTTTGCAAATTGTGTTGTAGATCAATAGCTCGCGTTGTTGCTTTCATATGTTTATTTTGATATGTTCCTAGAGAAAATTATGTTGAAAGATGTTAGTAGCAATGATGCGGATTGGATCCGTGATCTAAGGTTTATCCTCATTGCTGCATAGAAAAATTATGTCCTTAATGCATCGCTAGGTGACAGACCTATTGCAGGAGCAGATGCAGACGTTATGAACGTTTGGCTAGCTCAATATGATGACTACTTGATAGTTTAGTGCACCATGCTTAACGGCTTAGAATCGGGACTTCAAAGACGTTTTGAATGTCATGGACCATATGAGATGTTCCAGGAAGTTGAAGTTAATATTTCAAGCAAATACCCGAGTTGAGAGATATAAAGTCTCCAACAAGTTCTATAGCTAAAAGATGGAGGAGAATCGCTCAACTAGTGAGCATGTGCACAGATTGTCTAGGTACTACAATCGCTTGAATAAAGTGGGAGTTAATCTTCCAGATAAGATAGTGATTGACAGAATTGTCTAGTCACCATCACCAAGTTACTAGAACTCCGTGATGAACTATAATATGCAAGGGATGACGAAAACGATTCCCGAGCTCTTCGTGATGTTGAAATCGACAAAGGTAGAAATCAAGAAAGAACATCAAGTGTTGATGATTGACAAGACCACTAGTTTCAAGAAAAAGGAAAAGGGAAAGAAAGGGAACTTCAAGTAGAATGGCAAGCAAGTTGTCACTCCCACGAAGAAGCCCAAAACTGGACCAAAGCCTGAAACTGAGTGCTTCTACTGCAAAGGAAATGGTCACTGGAAGTGGAAATGCCCTGAATATTTGGTAGATAAGAAAGATGGCAAAGTGAACAAGGGTATATTTGATATACAGGTTATTGATGTGTACTTTACTAGTGTTTATAGTAACCCCTGGGTATTTGATACTTGTTCGGTTGCTAAAAATTAGTAACTCGAAATAGGAGTTACAGAATAAACAGAGACTAGTTGAGGGTGAAGTGACGATGTGTGTTGGAAGTGGTTCCAAGATTGATATGATCATCATCGCACACTCCCTATATTTTTGAGATTAGTGTTAAACCTAAATAAATGTTATTTGGCGTTTGCGTTGAACATGAATATGATTTGATCATGTTTATTGCAATACGTATTCATTTAAAGTCAGAGAATAATTGTTGTTCTGTTTACATGAATAAAACCTTCGATGGTCATACACCCAATGAAAATAGTTTGTTGGATCTCGATCGTAGTGATACACATATACATAATATTGATGCCAAAAGATGCAAAGTTGATAATGATAGTGCAACTTATTTGTGGCACTGCCATTTAGGTCATATCGGTGTAAAGCGCATGAAGAAACTCCATAAAGATAGACTTTTGGAATCACTTGGTTATGAATCATTTGATACTTGCGAATCGTGCCTTTTGGGAAAGATGACTAAAACTCCGTTCTTCGGAACAATGGAACGAGCAACAAACTTGTTGGAAATAATACATATTGATGTATGCAGACCAATGAGTATTAAGGCTCGTGGCGGGTATCGTTATTTTCTGACCTTCACAGATGATTTGAGCAGATATGGGTATATCTACTTGATGAAACATAAGTCTGAAATAGTTGAAAGGTTCAAAGAATTTCAGAGTGAAGTGTAAAATCATCATAACAAGAAAATAAAGTTTCTGCGATCTGATTGTGGAGATGATTATTTGAGTTACGAGTTTGGCCTTCAGTTAAAACAATGTGGAATAGTTTCACAAACTCATGCCACCTGGAACACCACAGCGTAACGGTGTGTCCGAACGTCATAACCGCACTTTATTTGATATGGTGCGATTGTTGGAAATATGCCCTAGAGGCAATAATAAAATGGTTATTAATATATTTCCTCGTTCATGATAATTGTCTATTATTCATGCTATAATTGTGTTATCCGGAAATCGTAATACATGTGTGAATACATAGACCACAATGTGTCCCTAGTGAGCCTCTAGTTGACTAGCTCGTTTAGCAATAGATGGTCACGGTTTCCTGACCGTGGGCATTGTATGTCATTGATAACGGGATCACATCATTGGGTGAATGATGTGATGGACAAGACCCAATCCTAAGCATAGCACAAGATCGTGTAGTTTGTTTTCTAGAGCTTTTCCAATGTCAAGTATCTTTTCCTTAGACCATGAGATCGTGTAACTCCCGGATGCCGTAGGAGTGCTTTGGGTGTACCAAACGTCACAACGTAACTGGGTGACTATAAAGGTATACTACAGGTATCTCCGAAAGTGTCTGTTGGGTTGACACGGATCAAGACTGGGATTTGTCACTCCGTATGACGGAGATGTATCTCTGGGCCCACTCGGTAATGCATCATCATAATGAGCTCAAAGTGACTAAGTGGTTGGTCACGGGATCATGCATTACTGACGAGTAAAGTGACTTGCGATAGCGAGATTGAGCGAGGTATTGGGATACTGACGATCGAATCTCGGGCAAGTAACGTACCGATTGACAAAGGGAATTGTATACGGGATTACTTGAATCCTTGACATCGTGGTTCATTCGATGAGATCATCGTGGAACATGTGGGAGCCAACATGGGTATCCAGATCCCGCTAATGGTTATTGGCAGGAGAGTCGTCTCGGTCATGTCTGCATGTCTCCCGAACCCGTAGGGTCTACACACTTAAGGTTCGATGACGCTAGGGTTGTAGAGATACTAGTATGCGGTAACCCAAAAGTTGTTAAGAGTCCCGGATGAGATCCCGGACGTCACGAGGAGTTCTGGAATGGTCCGGAGGTGAAGAATTATATATAGGAAGTCCAGTTTCGGCCGTCGGGAAAGTTTTGGGGGTCACCGGTATTGTACCAGGACCACCGGAAGGGTCCCGGGGGTCCACCGGATGGGGCCACCTATCCCCGAGGGCCCCATGGGCTGAATTGGGGAAGGGAACCAGCCCCTGGTGGGCTGGTGCGCCCCCCTTGGGCCTCCCCTGCGCCTAGGGTAGGAAACCCTAGGGGGTGGGGGGGCGCCCCACTTGGCTTGGGGGGCAAGCCACCCCCTTGGCCGCCGCCCCTCCTTGGAGATGGGATCTCCTAGGGCCAGCGCCCCCCAGGGGCCCTATATATAGTGGGGGGGGAGGAGGGCAGCCGCACCTAAGTCCTGGCGCCCCCCTCCCTCCATAACACCTCTCCCTCTCGCTGTGCTTGGCGAAGCCCTACCGAGATCGCCGCTACCTCCACCACCACGTCGTCGTGCTGCTGGATCTCCATCAACCTCTCCCTCCCCCTTGCTGGATCAAGAAGGAGGAGACGTCTTCCCAACCGTACGTGTGTTGAACGCGGAGGTGCCGTCCGTTCGGCACTAGGATCTTCGGTGATTTGGATCACGACGAGTACGACTCCCTCAACCTCGTTCTCTTGAACGCTTTCGCGCACGATCTACAAGGGTATGTAGATGCACTACTCTATCTCTTTGCTAGATGACTCCATAGATTGATCTTGGTGAAGCGTAGAATTTTTTTATTTTCTGCAACGTTCCCCAACAGCGATCAATGATGTCTCTTACCGATTTACCAATATCGTTTTGGGGTTATGCATTAGAGACAGCTGCATTCACGTTAAATAGGGCACCATCTAAATCCGTTGAGATGACACCTTATGATCTGTGGTTTGGCAAGAAACCCAAGTTGTCGTTTCTTAAAGTTTGGGGTTGTGATGCTTATGTGAAAAAGTTTCATCCTCATAAGCTCAAACCCAAATCGAAGAAGTGCATCTTCATAGAATACCCAAAGGAAACTGTTGGGTACACCTTCTATCACAGATCCGAAGGCAAACATTCGTTGCTAAGAATGGATCCTTTCTAGAGAAGGAGTTTCTCTCGAAAGAAGTGAGTGGGAGGAAAGTAGATCTTGATAAGGTAATTTGTACCTTCTCCCGAATTGGAAAGTAGTTCATCACGAAATCAGTTCGATGATTCCTACACCAATTAGTGAGGAAGCTAATGATGATGATCATGAAACTTGATTAAGTTACTACAAAACCTCGTAGGTCTTCCAGTACAGTCCGCACTGAGTGGTACGGTAATCCTGTTCGGAAGTCATGTTACTAGACCATGATGAACCTACGAACTATGAGGAAGCGATGATGAGCCCAGATTCCGCGAAATGGCTTGAGGCCATGAAATCTGAGATGGGATCCATGTATGAGAACAAAGTGTGGACTTTGGTGGAGTTGCCCGATGATTGGCAAGCCATATTGTATAAATGGATCTTCAAGAGGAAGACAGACGATGATAGTAGTGTTACTATCTACAAAGCTCGACTTGTCGCAAAAAGGTTTTCGACAAGTTCAAGGTGTTGACTACAATGAGATTTTCTCAACTGTAGCTATGCTTAAGTCTGTCCGAATCATGTTAGCAATTGCCACATTTTATGAAATCTGGCAAATGGATGTCAAAACTGCATTCCTTAATGGTTTTCTTAAAGAAGAGTTGTATATGATGCAACCAGAAGGTTTTATCAATCCTAAAGGTGCTAACAAAATGTGCAACCTCCAGCGATCCATCTATGGACTGGTGCAAGCATCTCAGAGTTGGAATATACGCTTTGATAAGTTGATCAAAGCATATAGTTTTATATAGACTTGCGGTGAAGCCTGTATTTACAATAAAGTGAGTGGGAGCACTACCGCCTTTCTAATAAATATATGTGAGTAACATATTATTGATCAGAAATGATGTAGAATTTTTCTAGAAAGCATAAAGGAGTATTTGAAAGAAGTTCTTTAAAAGAAAGACCTCAATAAAGCTACTTACATATTGAGCATCAAGATCTATTGAGATAGATCAAGACGCTTGATAAGTTTTTCAATAAGTACATACCTTGTCAAGATTTTGAAGTAGTTCAAAATGGAACAGTCAAAGAAAGAGTTCTTGTCTGTGTTGCAAAGGTGTGAAATTAAGTAAGACTCAAATCCCGACCACGGGAGAAAATAGAAAAGAGAATGAAAGTCATTCCCTATGCCTCAGTCATAGGTTCTATAAAGTATGCTGTGCTATGTATGTACCAGACCTATTGTATACCTTGCTCTGAATTTGGCAAGGGAGTACAATAGTGATCTAGGAGTAGATCACTGGACATTGGTCAAGAATATCCTTAGTGAGGACTAAGGAAATATTTCTCGATTATGGAGGTGATAAAAGAGCCCGTCAGAAAGAATTACATCGATGCAAGCTTTTACACGATCCAGATGACTCTAAGTCTCAATCTAGATACATATTGAAAGTGGGAGCAATTAGCTAGAGTAGCTCCGTGCGAGCATTGTAGACATAGAATATTTTCAAAATACATACGGCTCTGAATGTGATGACCCATTGACTAAGCTTCTCTCACGAGCAAAACATGATCACACCTTAGTACTCTTTGGGTGTTAATCACATAGCGATGTGAACTAGATTATTGACTCTAGTAAACCCTTTGGGTGTTGGTCACATGACGATGTGAACTATGGGTGTTAATCATATCTGAGATATGAATATTGATGTTAAATCACATGGCGATGTGATCTAGATTATTGACTCTAGTGCAAGTGGGAGACTGAAGGAAATATGCCCTAGAGGCAATAATAAAGTTATAATTTATTTCCTTATATCATGATAAATGTTTATTATTCATGCTAGAATTGTATTAACCGGAAACATAATACATGTGTGAATACATAGACAATCAGAGTGTCACTCGTATGCCTCTACTTGACTATCTTGTTGATCAAAGATGGTTATGTTTCCTAGCCATAGACATGGGTTGTCATTTGATTAACAGGATCACATCATTAGGAGAATGGTGTGATTGACATGACCCATTCCGTTAGCTTAGCACACGATCATTTAGTATGTTGCTATTGCTTTCTTCATGACTTATACATGTTCCTATGACTATGAGATTATGCAACTCCCGTTTACCGGAGGAACACTTTGTGTGCTACCAAACGTCACAATGTAACTGGGTGATTATAAAGGAGCTCTACAGGTGTCTCCAAAGGTTCATGTTGAGTTGGCGTATTTCGAGATTAGGATTTGTCACTCCGATTGTCGGAGAGGTATCTCTGGGCCCTCTCGGTAATGCACATCACTATAAGCCTTGCAAGCAATGTAGCTAATGAGTTAGTTACGAAATGATGCATTATGTAACGAGTAAAGAGACTTGCCGGTAACGATATTGAACTAGGTATTGAGATACCGACGATCGAATCTCGGGCAAGTAACATACCGATGACAAAGGGAAAAACGTATGTTGTTATGCGGTTTGACCGATAAAGATCTTCGTAGAATATGTAGGAGCCACTATGATCATCCAGGTTCCGCTATTGGTTATTGACGGGAAACAGTTCTAGGTCATGTCTACATAGTTCTCGAACCCGTAGGGTCCGCACGCTTAAGGTTTCGATGATAGTTATATTATGAGTTTATATGTTTTGATGTACCGAAGGTTGTTCGGAGTCCCGGATGTGATCACAGACATGACGAGGAGTCTCGAAATGGTCGATACATGAAGATTGATATATTGGACGACTATATTCGGACACCGGAAGTGTTCCGGAGAAGTTTCGGATAAAACCGGGGTGCCGAAGGGTTATCAGAACCGCTGGGGGAACTAATGGGCCTCGATGGGCCTTAGTGGAGAGAGAGAGGGGCGGCCAGGGCAGGCCGCGCGCCCCTCCCCCTCTGGTCCGAATTGGACTAGGAGAAGGGGGGCAGCGCCCCCCTTTCCTTCTCCCTCTCCCTCTCCTTCCTTCCCCCTCTCTCCCTTTAGGTGGAAACCTACTAGGACTTGGAGTCCTAGTAGGATTCCCCTCTTGGGGGCGCGCCATAGAGGGCCGGCCGGCCTCCCCCTTGCTCCTTTATATACCGGGGCAGGGGGGCACCCCAAAGACACAACAATTGATCTCTTGATCTCTTAGCCGTGTGCGGTGCCCCCTCCCCCATAGTTCTCCTCGATAATATTGTAGCGGTGCTTAGGCGAAGCTCTGCGACGGTAGAACATCAAGATCGTCACCACGCCATCATGCTGACGGAACTCTTCCCCGACACTTTGCTGGATCGGAGTCCGGGGAACGTCATCGAGCTGAACGCGTGCAAGAACTCGGAGGTGCCGTAGTTTCGGTCCTTGACCGGTCGGGCCGTGAAGACGTACGACTACATAAACCGCGTTGTTCTAACGCTTCAGCTTTCGGTCTACGAGGGTATGTGCACACACTCTCCCCTCTCGTTGCTATGCTTCACCATGATCTTGCGTGTGCGTAGGAATTTTTTTGAAATTACTACGTTCCCCAACATTTTGTGTTGTGAAGTTTTCAAGTTTTGGGTAAAGATTTGATGGATTATGGAATAAGGAGTGGCAAGAGCCTAAGCTCGGGGATGCCCATGGAACCCCAAGATATTCAAGGATAACCAAAAGCCTAAGCTTGGGGATGCCCCGGAAGGCATCCCCTCTTTCGTCTTTGTCTATCGGTAACTTTACTTGGAGCTATATTTTTATTCGCCACATGATATGTGTTTTGCTTGGAGCGTATTGTATGATATTAGTCTTTGCTTTTTAGTTTACCACAATCATCCTTGCTGTACACACCTTTTGGAAGAAACCCACTTGATTGGAATTTATTAGAATACTCTATGTGCTTCACTTATATCTTTTGAGCTAGATAAATTTTGCTCTAGTGCTTCACTTATATCTTTTAGAGCACGTCGGTGGCTTTATTTTGTAGAAATTGTTAATCTCTCATGCTTCACTTATATTATTTTGAGAGTCTCTTAGAACAGCATAGTATTTGCTATGGTTATAAAAATTGGTCCTAGAATGATGGGCATCCAAGTTGGGTATAATAAAAACTATCATCAAAAGTGAATTGCATGCTGTGATCAATTTGATACTTGATAATTGTTTTGAGACATGGAGGTGGTGATATTAGAGTCATGCTAGTTGGGTGATTATGAATTTAAAGAATGCTTGTGTTGAAGTTGGCAAGTCTCGTAACATGCACGTATGGTAAAAGTTGTGTAACAAATTTGAAACATGAGGTGTTGTTAGATTGTGCATCCTTATGAGTGGCGGTCGGGGACGAGCGATGGTCTTTTCCTACCAATCTATCCCCCTAGGAGCATGCGCGTAGTGCTTGGTTTTTGATGACTTGTAGATTTTTGCAATAAGTATATGAGTTCTTTATGACTAATGTTGAGTCCATGGATTATACGCACTCTCACCCTTCCATCATTGCTAGCCTGCTTGGTACCGTGCATTGCCCTTTCTCACCTTGAGAGTTGGTGCAAACTTCGCCGGTGCATTCAAACCCCGTGATATGATACGCTCTATCACACATAAACCTCCTTATATCTTCCTCAAAACAGCCACCATACCTACCTATTATGGCATTTCCATAGCCATTCCGAGATATATTGCCACACAACTTTCCACCGTTCCGTTCATCATCATGACACACATTATCATTGTCATATTGCCTTGCATGATCATGTAGTTGACATCGTATTTGTGGCAAAGCCACCATGCATAATTTTTCATACATGTCACTCTTGATTCATTGCCCATCCCGGTACACCGCCGGAGGCATTCATATAGAGTCATATCTTGTTCTAGTATTGAGTTGTAATTCATGAGTTGTAAATAAATAGAAGTGTGATTATCATCATTATTAGAGCATTGTCCCCAAATAAAAAAAAGGCCAAATAAAAAAAAGGAAGGCCAAAAAAAAGGGGGCAATGTTACTATCTTTTTCCACACTTGTGCTTGAAAGTAGCACCATGTTCTTCATATAGTAAGTCTTTCATGTTGTCACTTTCATATACTAGTGGGAATTTTACGTTATAGAACTTGGCTTGTGTATTCCTACGATGGGCTTCCTCAAAATGCCCTAGGTCTTCGTGAGAAAGCAAGTTGGATGCACACCCACTAGTTTCTTTTGTTGATCTTTCATATATTTATAGCTCTAGTGCATTGATATGTCTCCGTCGTATCTATAATTTTTGATTGTTCCATGCCAATATTATTCACTTTCATATACTTTTTGGCAACTTTTTATATTATTTTTGGGACTAACATATTGATCCAGTGCCCAGTGCCAGTTCCTGTCTGTTGCATGTTTTATGTTTCACAGAATATCCATATCAAATGGAGTCCAAACGGGATAAAAACGGGCGGAGCTTATTTTTGGAAAATATGGAAAATTTCAGAAGAAAAATCCACGCGAGACGGTGCCCGAGGTGGTCACGAGGTAGGGGGGCGCCCCCTGGGCGCGCCGCCTACCCTCGTGAGCCCACCGTAAGGCGGTTGATGCTCTTATTTTGCCGCAAAAAAGATAATATTCAGAAAAAAAAATCTGGGCGAAGGTTTCAGGCCAATCGGAGTTACGGATCTCCATATATACGCGAAACGGTGAAAAAGAGCCAGAAGAGAACGCAGAAACAGAGAGATAGATCCAATCTCGGAGGGGCTCTTGCCCCTCCCAAGCCATGGGAGCCAAGGACCAGAGGGGAAACCCTTCTCCCATCTAGGGAGAAGGTCAAGGAAGAAGAAGAAGGAGGGGGGCTCTCTCCCCCTCGCTTCCGGTGGCGCCGGAACGCCGCCGGGGGCCATCATCATCACCGCGATCTTCACCAACACCGCCGTCATCTTCACCAACATCTCCATCACCTTTCCCCCTCTATCTACAGCGTTCCACTCTCCCGCAACCCGCTGTACCCTCTACTTGAACATGGTGCTCTATGCTTCATATTATTATCCAATGATGTGTTGCCATCCTATGATGTCTGAGTAGATTTTCATTGTCCTATCGGTGGTTGATGAATTGCTATGATTGATTTAATTTGCTTGTGGTTATGTTGCTGTCCTTTGGTGCCCATCATATGAGCGCGCGCGTGGATCACACCATAGGGTTAGTTGTATGTTGATAGGACTATGTATTGGAGGGCAAGAGTGACAGAAGCTTCAACCTAGCATAGAAATTGATGCATACGGGATTGAAGGGGGACCAATATATCTTAATGCTATGGTTGGGTTTTACCTTAATGAACGTTAGTAGTTGCGGACGCTTGCTAATAGTTCCAATCATAAGTGCATAGAATTCCAAGTCAGGGATGACATGCTAGAAGTGGCCTCTCCCACATGAAACTTGCTATCGGTCTAGTAAAGTAGTCAATTGCTTAAGGGACAATTTCGCCACACCTACCATCACTCTTCCACACTCGCTATATTTACTTTAGTTGTGTCTTTACCTTAGCAGCCCCTAGTTTTATTTTCGTGCTCTTTACTTTCTTGCAAGCTTACCCGAAAACACCTACAAAGTACTTCTAGTTTCATACTTGTTCTAGGTAAAGCGAACGTCAAGCGTGCGTAGAGTTGTATTGGTGGTCGATAGAACTTGAGGGAATATTTGTTCTACCTTTAGCTCCTCTTGGGTTTGACACTCTTACTTATCGAAAACTGTTGCAATCCCCTATACTTGTGGGTTATGATGCATCTGTTGCATGGCAATCCCTACTCCTCATGTTGACATCAATTGATGGGCATCTCCATAGCCCGTTGAGTATCCTCGTCAATGTGAGACTTTCTCTTTTTTGTCTTCTCCACACAACCTCCATCTTCATATTCTATTCCACCCATAGTGCTATATCCATGGATCACGCTCATGTATTGCGTGAAAGTTGAAAAAGTTTGAGATTATTTAAGTACGAAACAATTGCTTGGCTTGTCATCGGGGGTGTGCAAGATGGGAGCATTTTTGTGTGATGAAAATGAAGCATATCCTAACTATATGATTTTGTAGGGATGAACTTTCTTTAGCCATGTTATTTTGAGAAGACATGATTGCTTGATTAGTATGCTTGAAGTGTTACTATTTCTTATGTCAATATGAACTTTTATTTTGAATCATTTGGATCTGAACATTCATGCCACAATAAAGAAAATTACATTGAGAATTATGCTAGGTAACATTTGACATAAATTTTTTTGTTTTTACCATTTACCTACTCGAGGACGAGCAGGAGTTAAGCTTGGGGATGCTTGATACGTCTCCAATGTATCTATAATTTTTGATTGTTCCATGCTATTATATTACCTGTTTTGGATGTTTATGGGCTTTACTTTACACTTTTATATCATTTTTGGGACTAACCTACTAACCGGAGGCCCAGCCCGAATTGCTGTTTTTTGCCTATTTCAGTGTTTCGAAGAAAAGGAATATCAAACGGAGTCCAAACGGAATGAAACCTTCGGAAGCGACCTTTTTGGAACAAACATGATTCAGAGGACTTGGAGTGGAAGTCGAGAAACAAGCGAGGCGGCCAAGAGGGTGCCCGGCGCGCCCCCTACAGGTGGGCGCACCCCCCACCCTCGTTGGCCCCTCGAGCGTACACCGACCTACTTCTTCCTCCTATATATACCCACGTACCCTGAAAACATCAAAAGCGACCATGAAAAACTATTTCCACCACCGTAACCTTCTGTATCCGCGAGATCCCATCTTGGAGCCTTCGCCGGCGCTCCGCCGGAGGGGGAATCAATCACGGAGGGCCTCTACATCATCTCGAAGGCCCTTCCGATAACTGTGCCGACGACACCCGGAGTTTCACCGTGAAGCCGGATCATCCGGACCTCCATCCGGATCATCCGGCCTTTCCTGTGTGCATGCCTCCGGGGCGAAGCCCATGTACCTGTTTCACCCCCTCACTTACCTCTTCGCCCCTTAGACTATAAATAGACCTCCTCCACCTATTTTTTAGGGTTATCAAATATGATAGCTCATTTGTATGTGAGCTTTGCTCCTACCTATCTCTACTCTTGAGAGAGAGAGAGAGAGAGAGAGAGAGAGAGAGAGAGAGAGAGAGAGAGAGAGAGAGAGTACCACTCCATTGGAGGCCAAGACCTCCATCTAGGAGAACATCCTGCGGGATATCATTAAGACCCCCTCACGGGAGGACCCCCCATCAAGACCTCCTCTTGGAGATGAACCTTACCTTGTATCTTTCCCTTTGTTGTTCATGTACCTTGTGGATCTTTGTGTTTGATTGTCTAGTGGATGTGTGATTGGACTTGTTCTTGAGTGTTTCCCCTTGTCATTTCTCTCCGTTCTTCCCCATGTTCTTCGTGTTCTTCATAGGATCCCCTTCATTTCGTGAAAGATTGGGCATCTAGGGTTCTACCCTACATCACATAGCCATTACAAGTGGTATTGGTAAGATTTAGCTGGTCAGATCATACCTATTAAGTCCTGGGGGTAGTCACCGGGGCACTTCTTCTGGGCCAGAGCCCGCACCATGTTGGCGGCGGCGGAGGCGAGGTGTTCCTCCGGGTCAACACACACAGCGACCATCGCGCCATGGACCGCCATCAGCTCCTCGACCTCCACGTGATATGTGGTTGGGCTTGTGCGGCGATGCTCTGGAGGTAGGGGCGGTGGGGATTTGGAGGCATGAGGGTGTTTCACAGGCGCCATTTAAGCAATCAGGCCAGGGCCGTGATAGAGATCGGTGGGTTACCTGACTGTATCCGAGCAGAACGTAGATGTGGTTGAAGCTATGGTTGCAGAGGCGGCAGATTGAGCTGCCGGTAGGGGGAGGCGGGGGTGGGGGGTGGGTGAGGGTGGAAGATACTGAGGAAATTTGATGGGTGAGGATGTGATTGGAGGAATAAATTTTGAAATCGCGCGCCTAATGAAAATTTCGCTGCGAAGCTTGAAACTTGGGCGGGGGAAACACACAACACAGACGAAGCGCGTAAAATACTCGTTTGCGAGAAAACAGAAAATTGGCAGATCCCGTCTCCAAAAAAATATACACATTCGATTTTTTTTCGATCAATGGTACGCCTGATTTATTAGGAACCATCGCACAAGTAACTGACTTATGGATCATTAGCGCAAAAAAAACGCACACGGGTACGACATAGAAACCGTGTGTTTTGTGATCTTCTAATGATTAACGCAAAAAAACGCACACGGGCACACATGCTAATCAATGCTCAAAGTCCTCAAAGGATGCTCTTACCGACATCGTACGTTAATACTACAAACTTAAAGTACTACTGGTAATTTGCTCTAATACTATAAATTTAAACTACTTCTCACATGCTGCCATCGGGGCATGCTAGCCAGACACCGGCGTTCTCCTTCCCGGCCTTGTAGGCGGCAGCCCACCGTGCTTCGATCTCCGCCAAGCTCTCCTCACCACAGCGTGCGGCCTCTTCTTTCATGCGGCGGCGGGACTCTCTTTTCTTGACTGCTTTCTGCCTTTTCTGATCCCCCTGTTCGGCTTTGGCCACCTCTAGATCCACCGCCCATTCAGCCATGGCAGCCTCAAAGTCCACCCACATAACTGTGTGGCCGCCGGCGGCGATGAACTCAGCGTGGCGAGAAGCAATCGCTTCCTTACCATGTGTGCGATCGCGGGCGGCGAGGAACGCGGCGCGGCGAGATGCCATCGCTTCCTTACCAGTTACTGTGCATCGCGGTGCCATGAACGATGCTTGGAGAGAGCTCTGGGACGGAGGGGCCTGGCAGCCGTACAGTGCGGTGGTTTTTAAGAGCTCAACGATGATACGTCCATTTTGCATCATGCTTTTATATTGATATTTATTGCATTATGGGCTGTTATTTCACGTTATGTCACAATACTTATGGCTATTCTCTGTTATTTTACAAGGTTTAACATAAAGAGGGAGAATGCCGGCAGCTGGGATTCTGGGATGGAAAAGGAGCAAATATTGGAGACCTATTCTGCACAGCTCCAAAAGTCCTGAAACTCCACGAAAGTCATTTTTGGAATTAATGATAATTATTCAGCGGAAGAAATACCTGAGGGGGGCCACCCACCGTCCACGAGGGTGGGGGGCGCGCCCACCCTCACAGGACCCGCCCCCTGCCTCGTGGGCCACCTGGCAGCCCTCCGGTGCCCATCTTCTGCTATATGAAGTCTTTTACCCTGAAAAAATTATAAGCAAGCTTACGGGACGAAACTCCGCCGCCACGAGGCGAAACCTTGGCGGAACCAATCTAGGGCTCCGGTGGAGCTGTTC